>CM064571.1:14534402-14658706 GCA_032716605.1 Paralithodes platypus
ATAGTGAAAAGTTGTTACTTGCACATCAGAAATCTCTATTTGGTGAAGCCGTGTTTAACCAGACGTTGCCTCCTGACGTTGGTTCACTCATGGTCTTCTCTCGTGTTGATTATTGCAATGCCCTGTTGGTGGGTCTTCCAAATTATATTTTGAAGAAAGTTCAGTCTGTTCTTAACAGGGCCGCAAGACTAATTTTTGGTGTTCTACCTAGAACTCCTACTACATCTCTTCACATAGAACTGCACTGGCTGCCAGTAAGAGCAAGAATAGAATTTAAGTTGTGTTTGGTGACTTTTAAGGTTCTCAAATTTGGTGAGCCTAGGTACCTTGCGGAGCTTCTCAGGCGCCCACCGGCACACCATGGTGTAGTTGTGCGTCATGACAATGACCCTTTTCGTCTTGATGAACCAAGGGCTTTCCAGCAGTCTTCTTTCTTTGAGAGGTCATTCTCCTACATGGCTCCGAGGTTGTATAACAGGTTGCCGCTGTCCATGAGACAACTGAGTTCTGTTGAATGCTTCAAGAGACAACTTAAGACTTTTCTCTTTGAGAGAAGCTATGATCTTGAGAGAGGTGTCATGACAGATGGCTATAGAGTTTAGGCTATTTTGCCACTGCTAGTGATTGTTAAATGTGTGTTGTATATATGCCTTCTTTTGATGCATTGATTTTTGTTCTTTTTTCTTTCTCTTTTCGAGCGCTAGTGAATTCTTCGGAAAAATTGGCGCTTATGAGAAATAAGTAACATGCTTATTATTATTATTATTATTAATAGACATTTCGTCCCCCACCAATTTAGACACGCTTGTTCGAGGACCACTGTAGGCTAAAGACTACCGAGTCTGCATATAGGCTATGAAGCTAGGCTATAGGCCTAGACATATGGATAACAAACATGAAGGTGTGCATTCTTTATTGAAAGGCTATTAGGTTTTATCATGGGTGTGTGAAGATACGCGTGTATGGACTGAATTTCTGAAATTCACTCCAGTTCCCAACCAAATGAAAACGAAAGTTGACGAATATTTGTAAACAAACCCCTTCTCAGGTATACCAACCCTTCACATTTAGCTTTCATGATATACACAGGCGTACGAACCTCTTCCACGAAGGGGACGCTCAGGTAGCGTTTAATAATACCGCACGAAAAAACGACCCCGCCGTGAGGGTTGTTCGTGAGCAAACGAAGGGGACATCTAATAATATGGGCCTTAGTATTCCTACATAGATGGAAGCAATTATAATGTTAAATTAACAAGGCTTAGGCCTACACTGAATAATGATTCTAAATTAGATATATTGAAATATGAAGTCTGTTAGGAGCAAATTGCCTGTTTTTCAAAACAAAAAAGCTGTCTGGTCCACAGTGTCTTTGAAAAATGCGCTAGTAGTGTCTCAATTGATGGGGGACGAAGTATCTTGGGCCTCGAAATAACCGGGGTTCGAAATGTCCGGTTCCCAAGGTACTGAGGGATAAGCTTTGAACAACGGACCGAAGTTACCGGACACCTTTGAAACTCCAAAAGTCAAGTTGAGTATTTAACACAGCACGCTATAGGCCTAGGCCTAGTTCAAGTTTAGAACGAAATCCCGAATAATTTATGGTCTTTTTAACTTTGTATAGGCTACTATACCTTCAATTTAGGTTAGGTTAGGCTACGCTAACAAATAAAATAAGCGAACAATTAAAAAACTAAAACATACAATCGTGGTCACGTTGTAGTTATTAATTCCAATATAATTTGAAGCCTGTGAAGGAATCTCAGAAATATAAATATCAGGTAAATAATCAATGGGTTTAGGCTAGTTCAAACCAATACATCTTCGATATGTAGCCTATAAATGACCGCGCTTGAACTCCGTTTAGCCTACCATTGGTAGGCTACTTATAACCGAAACGGTCAATATACAGGAGACGCAGCGACGGTAACAATATAGGTAGCAAATTTATAATGGTAGTTTTGGGTTCCTATCATCACGTTTCATTTCTATATACTTTTTATCCCCGGAAAAGAAAAAATACAAAATCTTGAGATTTTTTATGAAAAAAAAAAAAAAAATCTAGGCCTAAAGAAAAAAATGCGTAATAGTTTAGCCTAGTAGAAGGCCTTTATTTCTAGTTATTAAAAACATATTTTATGGTGTATTATATGATATATAGAAGCAATAGAACTGTTAAAATTACCTGGGAAGTGTATATTAACACCTTAAGAGCGGGTGGAGGAGTATATTTGATGTGCCGCCCAGCAGAGGGTTTTACCGTAAACGAGCTTGTTTCCATGCATAAACAAGAGCCAGAGCGTAATACAAGTATGCATCCCTACAAGGGCGTAAATCGAGCTTTCCAATGACACCCGAACCATCCTTCTACGATCACTGGTTGTCTTGCAACGATCGTGCAATCGAAGGGCAAAATCGGTAAAATACGGTCATTTTCGGATTTTTTTTATTTTAATACCACGAATTTTCCGAGTGTTGTTTATAAACAAAATTGGTCATTTGCATCAATATATAGTGTTTGTAATTAATTAGAAATCTCGGGAAAACCTATTTTCCCCATTAGGCCTATCGATCGATGTTAAGACAGCCCCTCGATAGTGATTTGAAAAGACATTAGCCTAACCTAACCTAGTATTATGAGTGGGGGCTGCTGCCCCCACACCCTCGCTGGCTGGTTGAGTATTAATCCCTTAATAAAAAAATAAAAAATTTGGCCGTCGATTATACGAAGGTGAAAGAAAAGTCGATGAAGTCTATGGTGTTTACTCTGCAATCTTCAGCTTGATTGTACATTGATAACGGGAAAGTACCGTATTGACAACCTTGTTACGAAAATTAAATTTTAGTACCATACTTTTATATTAGGTTTTTCAGAGGGTTTAACACATTTTCATATGATCTTTAGAGTTATCGATGACTGAAAGTACCGTATTGACAACCTTGTTACGAAAAAGAAATTTTAGTACCAGGGGTAAAACACCGATAAAGGTACTCTGGTCTCACCTACCATAATTGCGAACCTCCAACTTCAGGTGGGGTTTATACTTCGTTTTTTTCTTCATCGGTTTGTTTACACAAAACAGCTGGAAGCACACACTATCAATTGTCACTTTAAAGGTAAAATATATCATATTTAAGCATTTTCATAGGTCCTACAAGGTATTAAGTGAATATATCTGCGAGGCAGAGCAAGATTCGCCGTTTCACGATGCGGACAAGGTCTAAAACTTTCTTAATATTCACAAAACTAGATCACCTGCATTCAAAATGGCTACCGGGACAGGACTGAAAACGTTTTGGCTCAGTGTGGTCGAATTCTTGAGGTATGAAAAGCACCCTATGGCAAAACACAGATTTTTATAAAAACTTACGCGATTTTTGCGGTCCGTCAATAAATGTACCATTGTTTTGGGTGGCCTGATGCTACCTTTATCGCATAAATCTACCTATTAGGGCCTATATGTTATATTCTATATATTTCAAAGTAAGATATGGTCACCATAAGTGTATAAAGTTGAAGCCAAAGCCATTTTCCGAACTACGATGTCTAATGGTAATTTTTTGTAATTACCTTGCAAATAATGGCTATTAATCGCGAATTGTGTAATAAATATGGGTTACATTTATTTATTGACATGATTTTATGTAGTTTTCGTATATAATTGAAGATTAGTGTAATGGATTAAGAACTAAGGAGCCAGTCTTACTCATTCAGTGAAGAAAAACGGCGGATTTTCGGTTTCTCGTCATATTTCAGGCTAATATAGAGAATGTAGCTTTAGTATCAGCATTTCCACACATGATTTACAATTATGAATAACTGAACGTTGTGTATGACGAGGAGCTGCTTAAATTGGTGAAAATATGATAATATTGAGACAATTCTGATGGCCTAACATCGACTTTGGTAAGTATTCGAATTAAGTATATTATTATGTGACCTAGGTACAAAATATGCATATAAATGCAAAGCTGAAGGCTTTCCGAATCATATGTAGGGGGTATAAGACAGATATGAATTAAATTACCAATGTTATATAGGTGGTACCAACGTCCGGTAACCCAGAACTTTCCACCATCCACCAATAAATTCGCCGTTTTGCGCCACTTTCACGAAGGTTCACCATGTTATTACATGGCTACTGTAAGCCAATTTTAGTATTTTAAGTGACTTATGAATAGCTTAGAGTGTGCTCTTTATGAATATACCAATGAAAGTTATATACAGAAAGTTTTTATATGCGTAATGTGCAAATGAAAATCGGTACTTCAATTGGCCGACGGTACTTTCATCGGTGTTTTACCCCATACTTTTTTATTAGGTTTTGCCGAGGTTTAAACAAAAAAAAATCTTTTTTGATCTTTAGAGCATAGGCTATAGATTCAATATTTATCTTCAAATATATCAACAAAATTTGTGGTATTAAAATAACATTAAACCTCATGTTCTTACATTATTACGTGTGAAACGAGTGAGAGAGGGTGGAGTACAAAGGAGTACAGCTCAGTAGCTCCACGGCCACCGTGGTGAGCGGTCATGAGGTAACCTACGCTCCTCCCACTGCTCCGCTCTCTCTCAGAGCACATTACGTGCTCAAAATTGCACTCAACAATAGCCGAGGCCCCGCCACATAGGCTAGGCCATATTTATTTAACTCTACAATAGCCGGGTGCCGCCAGTTAAGGGTTAAACCAAATACAAAACTTTGAATAGGCCTAATGAGGTAAGAGATATGTTCTTTATCACTTCAACCCAAGACCAGCGGGGGTCTGGGGGCAGCAGCCCCCAGGATGCCCAGGTTAGCTTAGCTTAGGTTAGGTTAATGACCAGCTATGTAAATACAGTAGTGTAGGCCTATTTTTGGTTTAGGCCTAGTCTGTGCTCAAAAATCCATTTTCTTAGGATTCTCTCCCCCTCCAAGGCTCCACCCTCCCACTGCTCTTAGTTTTGTATTTGGTTTAATATACACTTCTCAGGTAATTTTAAGTTCTATTGCTTCTATATATCATATTATACACCATAGAATAAGTTTTTAGGCTAATAACTAGAAAAAAAAGGCCTTCTACTAAACAATTAGCCTACCAAAAAATGAAAATCTCAAGATTTTTTTTTTCCGGGGATAAAAAGTAGGCCTACTGTATAGGCCCTAAGCCTATAGAAATGAAGCATATGATGATAGGAACCCAAAACGATAATCTTCAAGGACACATCCGCCTTATTAGAAACAATTTATTAGGGAAAATAGGGACCAATAGACTCGCCATATTTTTCTCATTTATAGCCTAAGCCTAGTCCGCATGGAGGAATTTAGTTATCGACACTTGAAAAAACCCGATTTCACAGAAAAATACACCAAAAATCTGTCAAAGATGTCAAATAGCGGGGGTGTGGGGGCGGCAGCCCCCACCCATAATACTAGGATAGGTTAGGTTAGGCTAATGTCCTTTCAAAGGGGTATAGGCTAGTAAACACTAGGATAGCCTATAGGCCTAGGCAGAGGTAAGAAGAGTCCTGCTGTAGTCTCCTTGAATGCTAGCCTACCTTAATTATTTCTCAATATTTGAAGGCTAGCTTAGGCTATATTATAGAATAAGGATGTTGCAAAGATCATATTAAAATGTGTTTCAACCTCCGGATACATTTTATGTGCACTAGGCTATATATAGCCTATAGGCCTAGCCTAAAGTAGGCTACTGTAAAAACAAAAAAATACCTAGGCCTATAGGGTAACTCTTCCTATTGACGGCAATGAAACTCTTATTAAGCCCCCTAGTGTTAAAATAAATGCGGATTTCAATAATTCATGGGGGGGTGAGGCACTCAACCCATCCTGTATCCAAAGGCAAAACAAATGGTAGGCCTAGGCTCTATAGCCTAGGCTAGGCCTATTTACTCTGAAAATGACTTACATCTGATAGTGTTTTAAGATCGTTGGATAATGGGAGAAATAGCATTTTCCGGGGATTGTGGCTAATATCAACTACTGTATAATGATGAAAACTACCTAAAAAAACAAAAAGAAAAACCATGGGATAATTAGTGGTAGCCTAGTTTCGGTTATATTTTTCCTATCATTATTCAATACATTATAGGCCTATGCCGAATCACAAAGTAGGCCTACACACAATTAAAAACTTACGTGCAATCCATATCCAGCTGAAACAAGATACTATACAGGGCCTATAGCTCGCGACACCCATCCACACTCGTCTGACTGCAGCTGAGGAAGGAATGAGTAATGACGAATAAAACGGGCAGCCTGGCAGGAGTCACAAGCTCGCGTCGCGGCGTCAGTTACAACTTCCACATGTCGCTGATAACCCCGACTTGTTATAGCATTTATTTTAACCATTATACTACTCTTACTATGTTATATGTTGATGCCTCCGTTATTACATTATATGTTTGACACGTAGAACATTGTTAGTTACGATAGTGACCCTGAAAATTACTATAAATGGTATACTTGCACATTGACCGGCAACTCCTCAATATCCCATGATTCCTGTGTAGCTCCGTATTGTTCCTGTTCGATTTTGGAGACCGCAGCCGCTATGCCTTGACATTCGCGCCGAATCTCGGAATCAGGAATCACGATTTTATTTCGATATACTTTTACATCGTACTAACTAACCAAACCTAACTTAATGCATCAAGAGTATGTCAAAATACATCGAAATAGAATCGTAATTAGGCGCGAATGTAAAGGCATAGCGGCTGCGGTCATGTGCTCCCTTTGTTTCGTAACATGTTATTGTACGGTCCAATACCAATATTCATGGTTATTTTTGTATTACTGCTTGCAAATTGCCATTACCACGCTGTAAAATGTAATTTGGTGATATACATTTATGTATACCGTTTAACAATATTCAAAAGATAGGCTATAGGCTATTGGTGGGTTCACACATTCACGTATATTGCTCCCGTCCGGCGTATCGCCAATTTATGTAAAGACGCGAGTAGTTTCCGCCGTTGAACGCCTGTTCTTCCACGTCTATTGCACTTACCGACAGACGTAGCGTAACGGGGCCAGTGTTACGTCAGACGTAATGGAGTCGTATTGAACTACGTACGTGTTTGCGACGTGCGTAAGCATAGCCCCGTTCGACCTCATGGGCTGCACGATTTGCGGGAACACAGGCCACGCCCATGCCACGCCCCCTCAAGACCGGCGTAGATGAGGCCGCATGTCTTGGGATTTGTTAGGTCGTACCTGGACCGGTTCTGGCCAATCGTAGGCACACCCCGTCTGACCAAACACAGACAAAGACAGTCTTTGTCAACCACGTAGGTCTGGGTTGGAATCTGGGAACTACAAAAGGGCAGGAATGGCCACACCATTCCCATTCCCAGTCCTTCATCGGCACCATGAACAACATCGAGGAATTCATCCTGGAGGAGTAACATCGAGGAATTCATCCTGGAGGAGTAACCCGCTGAGTGCCAGCCAATTTTGACGGTGTGCTTCTGCCAGTGCCATTTTTTTTTTTTTTTGGCTAAATCTATTAAGTTGGGAGAGAAATGGTAAAAAAAAACACTCCCCTCGCCAGAAATCAGGTCCCCGATGGTCCCGAAAGTAGCTGAAAAGACACTATAGACTACAGAGACTTTTATGGTATCGGAATGTATGGGTGGCAGGGTGGTTTTGGGGTTGGTTGGGGGAAGGTAGAAGGGTAATTGACTTGTGTTACACATATGAAGCCGATTGGTGAGGTAGTTTCGCCACCACGGATTTTCCTTTTTTTCCTTTCCTTCGTACGGATACGCTAGAAGTGGGTGGTGGGAGGAGGTTGGGGGTGTGGTGGGGGGAAGGCAGAAGGGTAAGAGACTTGTCACAAATATGGAACCGATTGGTGCAGTCGTTTCGCCGCCACAGATTTCGTACGGATACGCTAGAAGTGGGTGGTGGGAGGAGGTTGGGGGTGTGATGGGGGGAAGGCAGAAGGGTAAGAGACTTGTCACACAAATATGGAACCGATTGGTGCAGTCGTTTCGCCGCCACAGATTTTCCTTTTTTTTCCTTCTGACGGGACCGACAGTCAGCGAGTGGGTCGGAGGAGGTATTTGGGATTTTTGTGGTGGGTAGCCTAAAGGGTAAGGTACATGTGGTAAAAATATGAAAGCCATAGGTGCAGTCGTTTCGCTGCTACGATTTGTTTTCGGCAGGGTGCAGAGGGTGGCAGGGTTGGCTTGTTGGTTGCTGCTCCGGTGTGGTGAGGTGTGACTGGAGGGTCCCTCGCTGGTCCCGTTGTCCCCTCGTACAACGATGCCGCGTCTTCCCGCCAACCCGCAGTGCGGCGGTTCTGCCAGATGCGGCCTAACTAACGTATACTTCCACGTTCGACTGGAACTTTCTACGATTTGACGAGAGCAGCTCTTGTCTCACGTGGTCGCTGCTACGTCCGACGAGGATGCTCTGGTCAGACGACCGTGGTGGCCTGGTCGGTCGTAAGTTTCCCCGTCTTTTGACATACGTGAGGGCGAGCCACGTTCCTGATTCGACTCGAATCAGCAACCGCGCGGCCTTGGCCGCACCCACAACATTCCCGACCCACGTGGGCTACTCGTTTCTACTCGCGCCATGCGAGAGTACCCCCCGACTGGCCGTAATTTCATTAAAGTTTTGCGTATTATGCCATTACGTTTTACGTAATCGGTTGCCAACTACCAATATACCTTCGTTTACAACAGACGGGAGCTGACGGGAGCAATATACGTGAATGTGTGAACCCACCATATGTCTCCTAGTAGAAAATAGACCGTTCTCAAATGGATATTTTCCAAACTAATGTCACTGGAAACTATAGTCTTGTGGCCTATAGCCTACTATTAGTGATCATTTTTAGCTGCTTCGTATGCATGGTAAGCTCATTCAGGATCAGAACGAGATCCCGCTTACGTTAGCAACTTGAAATGTTAGTCATAACGTTACGGCTATGCTGTACATTTTCTCTCTCTCTCTTTCATATATATATATATATATATATACTGGTTTTATTGAATGTTTTATAGGTGTAACTTAGTATATAGGTTAATTATGCATAATATGCTTACATCGGTCGTGATGACATAGGCCTGGGGAGAGCGGTGATGGTTCGGACACTTTTTTTGTGTTTTAAATATTTATAGAAATTCAGGTTTAATTAAGCAGTAGTATAATCTAGTTGATGTTAAAATGTTGCTTCGTTATTTGGTTCTTTAGCCTAATTATATCAAACTCTTAGCTCTTTTCAGGTTTGAGCTATAGTTCCCGAAACACAAGTTTCTAAATCGACCGAACCATCTCTGCCAGTGACCACTGGTTCGGCCAGAAGGATGGGATGGTACGGCCACGTGTATTAATTGGCATAATCTTAAAATTATGTGAGTTGGATTGGCTAAAATCAAGAATTTATCAATTAAAAGAAATGTTTTATTGTGTTAAAGTACAAAATTAACTTCATAATTCAAATTAACCTCTGCATATTTGGTAAATAAAATAATATTTTAAAACTGAATTAAGCTTCACCAGAATGATGTATAATTTAGTTAGCCTGTTACTGTCTGCTTTAAAATAATGCATAATTGGCCTTATATCTCTCTCTCTCACACACATGCACAACATTTGACTCCAACATCCAAAACTGTATCTTCATAATTGTTCCAAAACATATACAGTATACTTTACACAAATAAAATTAATCAACATTATGGATAAATTTACGCTCTGCATAAAGTTAGGCATGTAGCTCTGTCATACACACATTCACTCGATCTTTATAATTATCTCATACACCAGTTCTCTCACATATTCACTCCAATCTGTAGGCTACTGTAGTCTACTTTCGTTCTCTCTCAAACATCTGTAATAAATCATAATAGGCATGTGTAATATTTTGATAGTTTGATAGTTTAATAGTTTGAAGTTTATTTGACTCCCTCGAAGTTATGCATATATAATTACTATATTGCTTCATACATTGTTTCGTGGTCTCGATACTCTGGACTATCATTTAATTATTGTCACTTTGGCTGATAATGTTTGCTTCATAATACAATATACCATAATTCGTACCGAAACTCAATATGCTTTGTAGTATCATGATTCGAGACTTTAGTACAATGATTCATCTGTTTCAATAGTTCATATGCTTTGATCTCTAAGTTTCATACCTTAATCATAATTGTTTTATAGAGAACAATATTATTACTAGTCAGTTAAATTGTAGCAGTCGAAGGAATAACATTAAACCACCACTACTGCTGTATCCCTATTCCTTCAACCAAATACTACAGCATGTAATTTATCAATAAATAAAATAATAGATACATTTACATCTATTGCCCCCCTATACTATAGGTAAAGCGGGATGGTTGTCGAACCATCACCACCCTCAACTGGCCGAACCATCGCGTTTTTAAATAGTTAATTGTTGGGTACTCTCAACTTTCACACAAGATGTTATGCCCTGTTTTTCTACAGGTTTAACTTGGGTAATGTGAGTTCTAATTGACTGGGTATATAAGGCTGCATGCACAATACCGTACAAGATATGAGGAATAGAGAACACAAAAAACACATGGTAGCAAGTTACACGATCACGTTTATTTATATACCACTGCAGAATACTCGTGTAAGACAATATAATAGAATCGAACAACACTAGCATAAGTGGATCTGGATGGAGCCTAGTCTCCCACTTCCAACGTTCAGGTATTAATCTTCTGATCACTGGCTTTAATTCAACAGGTTTATATACCGAAGACCATCAATGTTACTTATAGAATCATATTCACTGTTAGATTTATTACTGGTAGCTCTGGTGCACAAGTAGTAGTTCACAGACTAGATTAGACACGCGTATTTTAGAGCACGGGAATTCTAGTAACCTCAGGGGGTACTGATCTAAGTTTTATATTCTTGTCTCAGAAATACATAGAACGCAAATCAGTGGGCGAACATTCAGATATCACTAGGGTTTCCTTCTAGGTAATAATATCTGGATATATGGTTGATTACTAGAGTTAGTATCGCCTGTTAATTATTGAACACTGATACGCTTAGCACTTCCTAATTGAATGGTTATATGAATTATACTGGGCAAAGAGATAGCCACTTCGTAGAAATATTAATTAGTGAATCTCTAAACAGCACAGTAATATGTAGTACTGCTAAAGGGAATCTTGGGTAGTATCTGATGGGTCTGGTCCTGGTTATCTTGCGTCCATGATGTTGGGGGCTAACGACTGGTTCCGCGGCCGTCCAGGGGGTCCATATGTGTGAAGTTCTCAAATACGTGGGCAGGTCCTTCTATCCAAATCTGCCACGGAGTCTGCCGGCTCTGGAATCTCACTCCGGAACAACACAAGGGCAGAGCTAGAAGTTAACTGCAGGGTAGTGACCCCTGGTTGGTGTCTAGCTTTCAACTGATTTGACTGGGGGCGGGAGCTAGATTTATAGGCTCGGTTCTGGACCCTGTAGACAGTAGGGATCTCGAGTCTTATGGACTTATTTGAGCTCTCAATAGATATGGGGACTAGGTAAGATGGTATTTACTGTTGTGGCACATGGCTATAGGAAGCCTTTATATTTTCATATAACTGAGCCTTAGTAAGAGGTACTATTTGGCTATACTGGAAGTATTAAGGGGAGAGAGACTGGATCTACTTTGCGAGGAGGATGGGGACAGCTGTGATACGAGCGTCTCTCTTAGATTGTTCAATCTTCATTCTATGGTATAGCTGAGGTGCTAATTTAGTGATCAGAGTATGCAAGAAAGGTAAATGGTTTATTGTGAGTTAATAGAGGTTAGTAAAGGTGTTAATCATGCATGGTTAGTTCATTGATAGGAAGAATTCCTGTGCTACCTGGCAATGACTCAGAAGTCAAAACAGGGGCCAGGTATACCTCCGCGGGGGTGGGGGTCTCCCTCCTCGGGTGGGCAAAAAGGGGGAGCTGTGATAGTCTTCCGGCGGCTGTGGCTAGGGGCTTGCCATATCACCAGTGTTCGTAATAACCCTCTGTGTATGAGACAGATGTGGGTGTCCTTAATACCAAAACCGAAGGTGCCTTGGCTAGCTGGTTTTACTCGGCTGGTTGTTAATTGTAGGGTTTGCTGGATGTGGTGGAGACTGGGTTGCTAACTCTGCCACATTTATCTGGAAGTATGGCAATAGAAGTTAGTTACTGGCGAGGCGGCTAGCCTCGCACTGACGACCATTGGGTGCAGGGTTGTGAATGGGTTGTAAGAGAATAGATGGCATGCAAGGGGCTAGTAAAGTTCTAATGTTGTTCTGGCCTACTAAGTGAAGGTAGGCTGGATAGGAGTATATATATAAAAGGTTGGAGAGCGTTAGCAACGGATAATTCAAGGATCTTCAAGAGGTATGAGAGAGAGGCTAGGTCGGACAAGAGTAGAGAAGCGCGGGGTCTTATAATGAGAGGGGAGGAGTGCAGGGGGCTATAGGGGAATTTTACCCTAAGGTCTCTGGGCGTGGGGGTGGCATTAGGCTGCAGTTGATATGGGAGTTTGAAAAGGCAGTAGAATACGTTAGCCAAATGCTACCGGGGAATGTAACTAGGGGGTGGTATATGAGTCTGGAAAAGATAGAGTTATGTGATCAGTCCGAGGAGTTATGGATACTATTAGTTGGCCCTGGGAACTGCGTTTTCTATGAAATATAAATATACCAACAACAGCGGCAGTTCGTAGCGGTACTTAGTTATTGTTTCGGGGTACTTATGACAGATACTGGTAACCAGGTTATCTTATACAATCTCTGGTTGGGGTAAGAGGTGTATGACACGAAGTAAATTGGCGTAGTGTGGACTGTGGATACGAAGGAGGCAAGGGGAAGACGTATGACAATTGTGGAAAAGTAAATGGAAAAAGGTGAACACAATGGCGGATAAAAATACTTAACCTAAGGATTGAATACATAGATTTATGGGGCGATGGGTCTTCAGAAGCTTAGTCTGGCAAGACAAGATGTTAGGGAATGTTAATATTAATACTTAAACTAAGGATTGCATACATCGATGAACGACGACATTATAGTCGTCGTCCTAATAAGGTGATGAAACCTGGTTGATCTGTACTTGGCACAATACGACACAAGGACAGTGCCGCTATGTCGTATCAATACTGGTGGCAGTTAATATTAGAGACACTTAGTTACTAGAGGAACAATGCAAGGGGGCGACTGAGCACGGGTTACATATATCTATACTCGTCATGGGAAATGATATACAAGGTCTAGGGACAGGCGTGGGTGTTTTAACTTCTAAGATATATAACATCTACTTCTCGGATGTAAGAACATACATAGATATAATTATGGCTGTCTGATGTGTTGGCATTGGCTCAACGTCGGGACAGGGCATGGGTGTTTTTAATAATTATGAATGTATATTCCTGTTCATCATCTTTGTAGTTAGGAGTGTAGGACACGAGGGGGTAGTGTACATGAGGTGTGGAAAAATGGTCAGTTTAGAAGGGGTATCTAGGTGCGGCCTGGAGCTGCTTAGCCCCTGCGGCTTGGGCCTGTCTGAATTGGCTGGCTCGGTCAGCTGGTCCTTTCGTTCTGTGGACCTTTCCTTTGGGTGTTTCTGTGTGGTGTTCGTTCGTGGCTTCTGTGGTGGGCTTCTCGTTCTGGGGCATTTTACTTCCCTCTCCTTCATTATAGGATCGTCCTCGAGCCTCAAGGGTGAAGTAAAAAGAAGCATAGTCAGAAAAGTGTAGGTTAACAAGAAAAGTAGTATGACTAAGGGAAAAAAATATAATATATAGTATATGGAAAACATGTAAATTTAAGAAAGAACAGATAATTAAGAACACAGGAAATTAAGAGAGGTAAAGTGTTTAACAATGTATAAAGCAAATTTAAAAGATAGTCAGAAAAGTGTAGGTTAACAAGAAAAGTAGTATGACTAAGGGAAAAATATATAATATATACAGTATATGGAAAACATGTAAATTTAAGAAAGAACAGATAATTAAGAACACAGGAAATTAAGAAGAGGTAAAGTGTTTAACAATGTATAAAGCAAATTTAAAAGATAGTCAGAAAAGTGTAGGTTAACGAGAAAAGTAGTATGACTAAGGGAAAAAAAATAATATATACAGTATATGGAAAACATGTAAATTTATAGAATCATGCCCAATCGCTTAGGAATTGAAAAAAAAATGAAAAAAAAAATAAGTACAATAATATCCTCATCATCATCAGGGGGGGGCGTTATTTAGGGTCGCCGTTAGTCTGGGTGACGGTCTGGTAATAGGGGGTGGTGGTGGTTGTGGCTTTGACCTTGGGGTTTCACTTTCACTTTGGAAGGGCAGGGTGGATATACCGTTAGTTCTGTCGTTAGGAATGTGGGTCTGGGGGCGAGCTGGCCCGGGGCCAGTTTTGGAGGGGGGTCTAAGTGGTTTCGGTCGGGGTAGTGATAGGGGGGTTTTAAAGATGAAACGGGCAGGTCGAGTCGGGGTTGTTGTTGCGGAAGAGGTTGGTGCTGGGGAGGGGTTGAATTGTGTAGAGAGTTGTGGTCATGAGTGGGGTTTGGGGAAGGGTGAGTAAGGCTGAAGGTTGAGAGTTTACTATGATCGGTTGGTTTGGAGGTTTGGGGTGTGGGGATTTGATAGGGAGATGGTGGGGGGGGGTCTGGGCATGCAGGGTTGTGGTTTGAGAGGGGTTGAATTTGGACTGATTTTATTTTCGGGAGAGACATGGATGGGATTTCGAGGAGTGGTTGAAGTTGAGAGGTTGATTATGTTGTTTGGGCGAGAGAGAGAGAGTATTTTGGGGTTTAGCCAAGGTGGAAAATTTTTGTGGTTGGATTGGGATGGGAGTGGTATTTTGTCGAGCGGGATCTTTGGGGGTGGAATTTGGGGCGGGTGGGGTAACGGTGAAGAGGGGGGTAAGATAGGGGGGGAAAAGGAGGTAGGGGTTATGTACGGGGGTGATTGTTCGTTCTGAATGTGGTCGTGAGAGGTTAGGCTGGCAGGGTGGGAATTGGTGGAGGTTGAAAGTTTAGCTGGGCTCATGATGGTGGGGGACCGACTGGTGAGCAGGTGTTCGGTACGCATGAGGGGGGGGGGGGAAATCACTTTGGTGGGGGTCACGCGTGAGGGGGGGGTTAACGGCGCGTGTGGGAGGATCAGAGTGGTGGGGTGTGTCGGTGGCAGTGACGGTTTGTTTAGAGGTTATCTGGGGTTGGTGGGTTTGTCTGTCATGAGGGGGTGAGTCAAGTGTGGGGTTTTGAAGTTTATTAGTTGTGTGAATTGTGGGGGAGTGGAAGGGAGCTACTGACGGAAAACTGTCACAAGGGAAATTTTGTTGGTGGGGGGATAGCTGAGCATTTCTGGGGGAAGGGGGGGAACATGGTTGGGTCCCTAGGTCGTCACGCGTGAGGGGAGGATTAACGGCGCGTGTGGGAGGATCAGAGTGGTGGGGTGTGTCGGTGGCAGTGACGGTTTGTTTAGAGGTTATATGGGATTGGTGGGTTTGTCTGTCATGAGGGGGTGAGTCAAGTGTGGGGTTTTGAAGTTTATTAGGGGTGTGAATTGTGGGGGGGTGGAAGGGAGCTACTGACGGAAAACTGTCACAAGGGAAACTTTGTTGGTGGGGAAATAGCTGAGCATTTCTGGGGGAAGGGGGGGAACATGGTTGGGTCCCTAGGTCGTCACGCGTGAGGGGAGGATTAACGGCGTGTGTGGGAGGGTCAGGGTGGTGAGAGGTGAGCGAGTTAGAACACGGGATTTGTTGGGGGGACTGCGGTGGGTTGGTGGGGGAAGAGTTTGGTGTAGAACAGGGGTTATTGGTAGAGGACTGATGTATTGATTTGGGGTTGTTAACAGGACGAATTTGGGGAATTTTCTTGGTGTCAGTCTCGGTCTGGTTAAAGGTTATGTGGGGGGGAGGATTAGTGGGGGCAGAGTTAGGCATAGGACATGGGTTATTGAGGGAGGAGTGATGTACTGATTTGAGGTTGTTAACAGGACGAGTTTGGGGAATTTTCTTGGTGGCAGCCTCGGTCTGGTTAGAGGTTATCTGGGACTGGTGAGTTTGTTTGACATGAGAGGGCGAGTCAAGTGTGGGGTTTCGAAGTTTTCTAGGGGTGTGAATTGTGTGGGGGTGGAAAGGAGCTACTGACTGAAAACTGTCACAAGCTACTGACGGAAAACTGTCACAAGGGAAATTTTGTTGGTGGGGGAATAGCTGAACATTTCTGGGGTCATGGGGAAAATATGTTGTGGTAGGCCTACATAGGTAGGCATAGCTAGAATACGGGGCTTGTTGGGGGGCTGCGGAGGGTGGGGGGGGGAAGAGTTAGGTGTAGAACAGGGGTTATTGGTAGAGGACTGATGTATTGATTTGGGGTTGTTAACAGGACGAATTTTGGGAATCTTCTTGGTGGCAGTCACGGTCTGGTTAGAGGTTATCTGGGGTTGGTGGGTTTGTTTTCTGGGGTCATGGGGAAAATATGTTGTGGTAGGCCTACATAGGTAGGCATAGCTAGAATACGGGGCTTGTTGGGGGGGCTGCGGAGGGTTGGTGGGGGAAGAGTTAGGTGTAGAACAGGGGTTATTGGTAGAGGACTGATGTATTAATTTGGGGTTGTTAACAGGACGAATTTTGGAAATCTTCTTGGTGGCAGTCACGGTCTGGTTAGAGGTTATCTGGGGTTGGTGGGTTTGTTTGACATGCATAGAAAAAGGATGGGGTTTATGGGGTAACACAATTGATGGAAGATGATCGTTGGTGGATGGTTGGGCAGGGGAAAATTTAGGGATGGTCAGAGAGGATAGAGGCAAGGAAGAGTGCACTGGGGTTGGAATTTCACCAGAAGTCATTTTGGAAGGAAGGGTGCACGGAGTCTTGGATAGGGGCTGAAGGGTTGGATAGGGGATTCATCGAACTGACTAGGCATTCTTCTCTGATGGAGAGCATATGTTCTTCGAATAAGCCATACGGGTCGAGATGGGCGGTGATGTGGGGTGGGAGGATGTTTAACAATGCGGTGAATAAGAGTTCATTTTGTTGGTCGTAATCTTCATAGCTATACGTGGGCCTCACGTATCTGTAGAGTTGTATGAGGGTCGCATTTATATCCCCTTCATACTTGATCTCGTCGATGAGGATGTTTAACAATGCGGTGAATAAGAGTTCATTTCTTTGTTGGTCGTAATCTTCATAGCTATACGTGGTCCTCACGTATCTGTAGAGTTGTATGAGGGTCACATTTATATCCCCTTCATACTTGATCTCGTCGATTTGTATTATTTTTGGGGAGATGAGAGAACCCAAAAGTGGCCCTAAGGTCCGGATCACGAGGGATCGAAACTGGTTCCAGGTACTCTCTGGCGTCACCTGTTTAGCAATTTGAGAAACAGCTTTTCCCAACTGCCTAATGTGCAATAATGCAACGGCGATTTTTTCGCGGTCATTTTGAAGTGCCACATCTAACACTGGTTTTATTATGTCTAAGTAAGTGGCAATATCATACGTGTTTACATCATACTTGGGAATGTGTGTGAGTGGCTGCCAATTTCGCGATGTTGCCATGCTTCTACTGTTCCAAACTTGCAGTGTAATGCAACCTTTTATCCGAATCAAGATCCCACCGCTGCCACCAATGTTATGCCCTGTTTTTCTACAGGTTTAACTTGGGTAATGTGAGTTCTAATTGACTGGGTATATAAGGCTGCATGCACAATACAAGATATGAGGAATAGAGAACACAAAAAAACACATGGTAGCAAGTTACACGATCACGTTTATTTATATACCACTGCAGAATACTCGTGTAAGACAATATAATAGAATCGAACAACACTAGCATAAGTGGATCTGGATGGAGCCTAGTCTCCCACTTCCAACGTTCAGGTATTAATCTTCTGATCACTGGCTTTAATTCAACAGGTTTATATACCGAAGACCATCAATGTTACTTATAGAATCATATTCACTGTTAGATTTATTACTGGTAGCTCTGGTTCACAAGTAGTAGTTCACAGACTAGATTAGACACGCGTATTTTAGAGCACGGGAATTCTAGTAACCTCAGGGGGTACTGATCTAAGTTTTATATTCTTGTCTCAGAAATACATAGAACGCAAATCAGTGGGCGAACATTCAGATATCACTAGGGTTTCCTTCTAGGTAATAATATCTGGATATATGGTTGATTACGAGAGTTAGTATCGCCTGTTAATTATTGAACACTGATACGCTTAGCACTTCCTAATTGAATGGTTATATGAATTATACTGGGGCAAAGAGATAGCCACTTCGTAGAAATATTAATTAGTGAATCTCTAAACAGCACAGTAATATGTAGTACTGCTAAAGGGAATCTTGGGTAGTATCTGATGGGTCTGGTCCTGGTTATCTTGCGTCCATGATGTTGGGGGCTAACGACTGGTTCCGCGGCCGTCCAGGGGGTCCATATGTGTGAAGTTCTCAAATACGTGGGCAGGTCCTTCTATCCAAATCTGCCACGGAGTCTGCCGGCTCTGGAATCTCACTCCGGAACAACACAAGGGCAGAGCTAGAAGTTAACTGCAGGGTAGTGACCCCTGGTTGGTGTCTAGCTTTCAACTGATTTGACTGGGGGCGGGAGCTAGATTTATAGGCTCGGTTCTGGACCCTGTAGACAGTAGGGATCTCGAGTCTTATGGACTTATTTGAGCTCACAATAGATATGGGGACTAGGTAAGATGGTATTTACTGTTGTGGCACATGGCTATAGGAAGCCTTTATATTTTCATATAACTGAGCCTTAGTAAGAGGTACTATTTTGGCTATACTGGAAGTATTTAGGGGAGAGAGAGACTGGATCTACTTTGCGAGGAGGATGGGGACAGCTGTGATACGAGCGTCTCTCTTAGATTGTTCAATCTTCATTCTATGGTATAGCTGAGGTGCTAATTTAGTGATCAGAGTATGCAAGAAAGGTAAATGGTTTATTGTGAGTTAATAGAGGTTAGTAAAGGTGTTAATCATGCATGGTTAGTTCATTGATAGGAAGAATTCCTGTGCTACCTGGCAATGACTCAGAAGTCAAAACAGGGGCCAGGTATACCTCCGCGGGGGTGGGGGTCTCCCTCCTCGGGTGGGCAAAAAGGGGGAGCTGGGCGCCCTCTCTCTGTGATAGTCGTCCGGCGGCTGTGGCTAGGGGCTTGCCATATCACCAGTGTTCGTAATAACCCTCTGTGTATGAGACAGATGTGGGTGTCCTTAATACCAAAACCGAAGGTGCCTTGGCTAGCTGGTTTTACTCGGCTGGTTGTTAATTGTAGGGTTTGCTGGATGTTCAATTCAATTCAATAACTTTATTTCGTAATATACATAAACTTATATACATTACATATACATTAGAAATAGATCAATCTTTAAAAGTGTGACCTGGTACATCCAATAATAATTTGTCCCCTCATAATATATAATTTGTAATACTAAAAATAATTGTTTAACTCAATTCTGGTACTTCTCAATAAATTGATTTGCGTTAATATTAACTTAATACAGTATTTACGCGTTGTTACAGTAGCTTTCATTTAGTCGAAAGTAAAATATACATAATCAACCAAAAAAATATAACTAATATTGTATAGCTGTTACTGTATTACTGTACATGTTTACTCCTTAAATTAAAAGCAACCTCCAACAATAAAAGTAATATATCACTTTAGCTTATCAGCTTATCAAGCCAAAAGTATATCTGAATATTGTTAGAAATTTGAAAACAGTGTATAAGTAAATTAATATAAATATGACATGAAATAAAACCTAAACAGCAGAACCTATGCCAACTTGTAAGAACTATTACCCATAATATATGCAAAGGCCTCGTCTGTCCTCATACCTTTGAACCCACTCTATCCGAGCTTTCAGTACATCTACCTCTTCTCCCAGTATATTAACATTGTATACATTTCTAAAGAGATTTATTACATGCTGCATCATGAACCCTTCCTTAACCCGTGGAGCCCCGGCTAGTTTTGTAATGTTTGCGCACCAGAACCCGGCCGGTTTTCAAAAAATGGTTTTATTCCAGAAACAATAGCGAATGGGTTAGGAATGAAGGAAAAACCACGAAAAACTGCTCAAAAAGCTTAAAAAATGGTCCTACAGAGCCCCCGAAAATGGGTTTTACAAGAGTAAAAAATTGAAGGCAATTATCCCAAAAAAACAGGTTATTGAGCGCTCGCGCGCACGCACGTGGACTTTGAGAGTTTTCAACCATCGGCACGGTTGCGTGGGATACGTACACAGTTCCCATACAAATCTGAGCCCTCTTGAGTGGCTACACCTGAGGTTACGGTCGGCGCAATTAGGGTGACGCGTCAGGCGCGTCTCTGGGGCTGTGCGTTACATACATCGCCGACGCGTCAGACGCGTCGCTGGGGCTGTACGGGTTAATAATAGATATATTGAACTTAATGATAGGGTTTTGTGACCTTAGTATTCTCTTACAATAGCGAGCTTGAACCAATGCTGTATGATGGTCAAGAAGCAACTGGTTGCATCGAGCTGCCGTGATATGACTGCTGGCATAGGCTGGCACCTGACATATGTGCTTAAGTGATTTATTAAAAGCTATTTTAAAAGTTTTAAAAATATTAGATTTAACAGAAGAATTATGATTCCAGAGGGGAATACCATAGTCTGGTAGACAGTATGACTTAAAAAGAAATATAAAAGTATCTGTATTCACCTGTTTAAAATTTCTAAACATGCTGTTAAAGGAGGCATAAAATTTGTTTATTCTAAAACTTATGTCATCCGTATCTTTGAAATTAAAAAGGATATTATGCCCAAGGTACTTGAACGCCTTTACAACCTCCAGTCTATCACCATTCAGCTCGATGCTTTGTACTTTCTGATCTGGTTTTGTAGAAAAAATCATACTTTTAGATTTACCCTTATTAATTGTAAGTAAATGTGCGTCAATAGAAGAACATAATTTAGTATATAATACATCCATATTCGAAATAGAATCTGCAAGTAAAACCAAATCATCTGCGTAAGCTAAAATGTTGCTTCTTACGTCACCATATCTGCATCCAACATTGGTTCTTACCACAGCAAGTATAATTTCGTTAATGAAAAAAATAAATAAAAAGGGGGAGAGAACTCCCCCTTGTCTTACTCCCTTTTCAATATACTGATAGTTACTATAGAAGTCTTGCCATTTAATGTTAGCTTTTTGATTTCTTAAATAATGAAGGATAATAAGGGTAATATCTACTGGTACAGAAGATTTTAACAATTTCTTACCTAGAATAAAATGATCCAACCTATCAAAAGCTTTGCTTAGATCAATAAATGTTGCAATAGCAGTTTTCTTACAGTTTGTATACTTTTTCATAACCTCTTTCAGGATACAGCATGTATCTGTTGTTGAAGAACCAGCTTTAAATCCAAATTGTCTATAATTAATAATAAGTTTTTCAGACAATATATCTAACATAAATAGTTCAAAGAGTTTTAAAAGGCATGAGGACTGCATTACAGGCCGGTAGTTATCTGCCTCTGTTACATTTTTTCTAATGTCCTTAATAATTGGAGTAATAGTACCCTTTAATAAGTCTTCAGGGAGATAACAGTGGGTAAAACACGTATTCAAGAAGCAAGCAAGGTTTTCCAAGAATAATTGTGAAGCATTCTTTAAAAAAATTGCATGGATGAGGTCATGACCTTGGCCCGAATTAAGACGAGGTATGAGATTTTTAAGAGTGTGACTAGATATTGTTAGATACATTTTTCTACCACCAGCCCAGGCTTGTTTCAGTTCGTTGCAGAAATTTTCCTCTGCCTCATTGTTATCCGAAATTAGACTAGGTAAAAATTTATCTGCAAATACTTGAGTAATATTAGAATTGTCACTTTGACCATTAATAACACTTGCCGATTTCTTAAATCCCCGTTTTCTTTTAACTTCACCCCAAAATTCTGATTTGTTTTTATAATGAAATTTTTCCATGATTGAATTGCAAACTTCTCTTTGTTCGTTACGTTTACAGTCATTGAGTGTTGTTTTAAACTCCTTTCTGGCCTCTAACATCTGGCGATGTAGATCCGTTCCTCTCAGTCTACCTTGTCTCACCCATAGTAAAAATGTCTCCCTGGCAACACTGTGTTTAGCTCTAATACATCGGTTCCACCCTGGTATTACCTTATATTTATTTTTCCCGATGCTATGACGTTCGTAATCTCTACTAGAAGTCTGAATGCTGGTCGTGATATGTTTGTACAATGTATCAATCATTTTCCAGTGATTGGGATCCCTGCAGCCTAACTTATGACAGTCATGAATAGGCAAGGAACACATATCTTGTAAGAGGTCGTTAACCCTATTATTTATATCATTAAAATCATTCGCCTTTAGCTTATCCCAGTTAATATAGGCTCTATTTTCTTCAATAATCGGAGCAAATGATCTTGTCGGTCTTACCCCAGTAAATTTCAGAGATACTTCCACTGGAAAATGATCAGATCCCACAACACTGTAAAGTATTTTTATGTTTTTCACAGTAATGTTGTTGTCTTCCTTGCCTACAACATGATCAAGCCACCTAGTAACCGAGTCTCCATAACCAACAAAAGTGTAAGAATCATTACTCAATATATTTACGTCATAGCATTGCAAAGAGTTTCTCTCCATGAAGTCTGATAAACTTCTCCAGGCTCTACCTGAGTGAGGGTCAGCATTAAAATCCCCTATGATAAAAATATCATCACAAAGTAAATTGTTCATTACATTTTCCAATAATGAAAGTGTTTCCAAATATTTGTTTAAAGTTTCAGCTTTCCAAATATCGCTGTTCAAATATATATTGATAAAAACAACATTAAACCCATATATGTCTATATTAAAAACCATGTAATTTTTGTCCAAGGTAATATTATTTATTTTTAACTGTGTATTTTTTTTCCATAAAACAGCCATACCTCCCTCAGGTCTGCCGGCCATACTAATTAAAGATTTATCAGACAGCGTGGCTCCTACAGCAACACAATCATACTCTTCATCAACAAAGTCTAAAATTGCAAGTTTATCATCAGTCAAAAACGTTTCCTGTAAAAATATTAGATCATAGCCAGATGATGTAAGCTGTCTCACCAAATCAATGTTTTTCTTTAGAGAGCAGCAGTTATAAGTACATATCTTGATACAATCAGAAGCCATTATCACAAAAGATTAAAAGGTAAAAAATACAAATATATAACTATTAAGACCAAGAGAAAAACTACTTATTAGATTCACCAGGTCTGCTAAAAAACTTATTAACTACGATATCTTCAGGCCATAGTTCTGGATTAAATAGTTGTTCTCTCTCGGCAAGTTTTACAGTTACTTTGAAGGCTTGGTGTTCATTAGTCCTGATTATTAATTTACTTATAGCTGTAATATCCATACCAAAGACATCCTTTATATATACCTTTAATTCCTGACCTGTTACATTATTATCAACTCTTCCAATGTACATATCAATCATTCTAATAGCAGCTTTGAGTGTCGACCCTTCGCATTTCTTTAAACCTCTTACTCCAGTATTTACCTTCCTCTTCCTGTTACCATTCTTGACCTGTTTCCACCCTTCATCTACTGAGGAGGTACTGCTTCGTTGTGTTAATGAAGGGGGTGCCCTGGCACTCCCGTCTATAAAGGTGTGCCTGACACCCTTAGTCACGGCACCTGTACTCATCCTGGTGACTCGGGATGAGGGAAAGCTACGTTGCTGCCTCTCCTGGCTCACAGGCACACCTTTGCCTCGCAGATCCCGATCATGCCTCATCCTTCCCGCCACAGCATCGCCGTTATCCTTCCTTACGTTGACAAACACATCATCAACATTTCCATCTGTCGCCCCTCCGTTCCTCCCCGCTCCCCGCTGGTCTCCGCTGCCTTCCCCCGTCCGTCCTCCCCCCACCACATGGCCTCCAATCTCACTTTCACCCTCCACCTCGTCAGCATCCCTCACACCTCTTCTGTTCACTATATTAGGAGTCGAGCTCACCCTCGCCACCTCTGAATATTCCCTGGTATGGTTATCATTATTACTCGTGATGAGTTCAGCTCGTGGTGCAGGCGGCGTTATTGGTTGCTCAGTTACGCTGCGTAAGGATGTTAAGTCCTCCAAAACATTAACGTCGTTTACCGTTATGTCTCGTACTGCTTCGTCAAGACCCGAAACAGCACTGGTGAACTTGCCTTTTAAGTCAGCAAAGTCTATTTTCATTTGCCGAACAGTGTCGCCAGTATTTATCACCTCGGTTTTGATATCTAAAATTTTTGGTAATAGCTCCTTAATCAGTGCAGTATCTTCAGACAAGTTCAGTAGTAGTGGGCCAAACTTTTCAAGACCGATGGGCGGCATCCGTTTATGTGATTCAGTCACAAATTTCACAGGCTTCTTTGCTTTGATTACTCGTTCGTGAAGCTCAATTAAATCATTCAGTTCTTTTCGTTTTCTATCAGGATTCTTTCGACAGGTCCCATCTTCGCTCAAGATAGCACATAGTAATTCTTTCCCCTTTTTAATTTCTTCATAGCAGTAAAATGAGTTAATTATATCACTGAGAGTTTCATAAGGGTAATAATTTTTCCCCGAGTTCAGGAAACACAAAACACTGTTCACAATAAACTCATTCTCACTCATCGTGATGGTTTATTAGCAAGACTCCATAATAATAATTATCACAGAAAACGGAGAACGTTCACAAATATGAAGATATATAATGGAGATTCACCGAGGTTGTCTAGGATTATACTGAATAATTGTATAGATACATATTCAGTACACTTTAACTCCAGGTGTATATTATATCATAAGTATCGTCACTCGTTCATAAGTCCGGCAGGAAGGAGTTGGAGTAGAGGGGTAAATACCTCCACCGCCATAACCTCACCACAACAATACTGCAGATGTTCACGACCAACGAAGGTTTATAGTCACTGTATCCTTTATAATACCTCAATATTGACGGTCACTTCACCATATTGTTCCTGAGGGCTTCACTGATAATGTTGTATAATCCATGTTGTAGAGGTTCGCACCAATTTAGAGAAAAAAAACAAGAATCCAGGAGGATATTCACACCACAACACACTCTCAGGGCTGCCAACCAGTGTAGTGGAGACTGGGTTGCTAACTCTGCCACATTTATCTGGAAGTATGGCAATAGAAGTTAGTTACTGGCGAGGCGGCTAGCCTCGCACCGACGACCATTGGGTGCAGGGTTGTGAATGGGTTGTAAGAGAATAGATGGCATGCAAGGGGCTAGTAAAGTTCTAATGTTGTTCTGGCCTACTAAGTGAAGGTAGGCTGGATAGGAGTATATATATAAAAGGTTGGAGAGCGTTAGCAACGGACAATTCAAGGATCTTCAAGAGGTATGAGAGAGAGGCTAGGTCGGACAAGAGTAGAGAAGCGCGGGGTCTTATAATAAGAGGGGAGGAGTGCAGGGGGCTATAGGGGAATTTTACCCTAAGGTCTCTGGGCGTGGGGGTGGCATTAGGCTGCAGTTGATATGGGAGTTTGAAAAGGCAGTAGAATACGTTAGCCAAATGCTACCGGGGAATGCAACTATGGGGTGGTATATGAGTCTGGAAAAGATAGAGTTATGTGGTCAGTCCGAGGAGTTATGGATACTATTAGTTGGCCCTGGAAACTGCGTTTTCTATGAAATATAAATATACCAACAACAGCGGCAGTTCGTAGGGGTACTTAGTTATTGTTTCGGGGTACTTATGACAGATACTGGTAACCAGGTTATCTTATACAATCTCTGGTTGGGGTAAGAGGTGTATGACACGAAGTAAATTGGCGTAGTGTGGACTGTGGATACGAAGGAGGCAAGGGGAAGACGTATGACAATTGTGGAAAAGTAAATGGAAAAAGGTGAACACAATGGCGGATAAAAATACTTAACCTAAGGATTGAATACATAGATTTATGGGGCGATGGGTCTTCAGAAGCTTAGTCTGGCAAGACAAGATGTTAGGGAATGTTAATATTAATACTTAAACTAAGGATTGCATACATCGATGAACGACGACATTATAGTCGTCGTCCTAATAAGGTGATGAAACCTGGTTGATCGGTACTTGGCACAATACGACACAAGGACAGTGCCGCTATGTCGTATCAATACTGGTGGCAGTTAATATTAGAGACATTTAGTTACTAGAGGAACAATGCAAGGGGGCGACTGAGCACGGGTTACATATATCTATACTCGTCATGGGAAATGATATACAAGGTCTAGGGACAGGCGTGGGTGTTTTAACTTCTAAGATATATAACATCTACTTCTCGGATGTAAGAACATACTGTACATAGATATAATTATGGTTGTCTGATGTGTTGGCATTGGCTCAACGTCGGGACAGGGCATGGGTGTTTTTAATATGAATGTATATTCCTGTTCATCATCTTTGTAGTTAGGAGTGTAGGACACGAGGGGGTAGTGTACATGAGGTGTGGAAAAATGGTCAGTTTAGAAGGGGTATCTAGGTGTGGCCTGGAGCTGCTTAGCCCTGCGGCTTGGGCCTGTCTGAATTGGCTGGCTCGGTCAGCTGGTCCTTTCGTTCTGTGGACCTTTCCTTTGGGTGTTTCTGTGTGGTGTTCGTTCGTGGCTTCTGTGGTGGGCTTCTCGTTCTGGGGCATTTTACAAGAGTTTAGCATTGGGGTTACCAGTAACGACATTGGTAGAGCGCTCGGTTTCTAACCGGGAGGACCGAGTTCGATTCTCGGCTGGTGGAGATCGTTTGGGCAATCTCTTCACACCCCTTGCCTCTGTTTCGCCTGACAGTAAAATAGGTTACGCGGCAGGGTGAAAAGGGGTCTTCGGATCCTCCGGCCCTTCAACCCATTAAAAAAAAAAAAAAAAAAGTTTAGCATTCGTGTTTTACGGCAATATCTTCTGCATGCAACACAGATTCACCATAATAATGCATAACTCGCTGGTTGACATGCTCATGGAGGTAGAGCTTACGATATAAATTGAAAATATTACATAGGTGCAAATAAACAAAATCTGATCTGCATCGAAAAGTGTGGCATTTGTAGGTCCGAAATTCCGTGCAAGTCGTGACTAACGTAAAAAACTCTCGCACTTTCACGCAAGATCTCGCGGCCTTAGGTCCCATACGTTTCTCAGGAAATGCACTGTCCGAACCATCCTTCCCTCCAAACCATCACCGCTCTCCCCCTATATGCTACTATTTAAGCCTAATATCAATATCCTAATTAGCCTACCAATGCTTATAATTATATGCCTATACAAAGTGTTATGCCCTGTTGTTCTACAGGATTAACTTGGGTAATGTGAGTTCTAACTGACTGGGTATATAAGGCTGCATGCAGAAAACAAGGTATGAGGAATAGAGAACACAAGTTAAACACACGGTAACAAGACACACGATCACGTTTATTGATGATGGTTAATAGGAAGCATAAGAAGGTATGAACACTCGTACAAGACAAATGATAGAATTGAACAACTAGCATTAAGTGAATCTGGATGGAGCCTAGTCTCCCACTTCCAACGTTCAGGTATTAATCTTCTGATCACTGGCTTTGTTCGCAAGTTTATACTGGAGACCCTCAATGTTACTTATAGATTCAATTTCACTATTTAGATTGATTACTGGTAGCTCTGGTGCACAAGTAGTAGTTCACAGACTAGATTAGACACACGTATTTTAGAGCACGGGAATTCTAGTAACCTCAGGGGGTACTGATCTAAGTTTTATATTCTTATAGCAGAAACACGTAGAACGCAAATCAGTGGGCGAACATTAGATATCACTAGGGTTTTACTTCTATGTAATAATATCTAGATATATGGGTAATTACGAGAGTTAATATCGCCTGTTAATTAATAAACACTGATACGCTTAGCACCTCCTAATTGAATGGTTATATATGAATTATACTGGGGCAAAGATATAGCCACTTCACAGAAATATTAATAAGTGAGTCTCTAAATAGCACTGTAACACTGTAGTACTGATAGAGTGAATCTTGGGTAGTATTTGATTGGTCTGGTCCTGGTTATCTTGCGTCCGTGATGTTGGGGGCTAACGACTGGTTCCGCGGCCGTCCAGGTGGTCCATATGTAGGAAGTTCTCAAGACGGATCTCTTGGCGATCGTTGCTGGCTACACTCTTATATACCCACTGGTTTGTGAAGGTTATAAGGTGCACGTAGATTTCTTGTATGTGGACAGATGCTTCTATTTCAATCTGCCACGGAGTCTGCCGGCTCTGGAACTCAATTCTCAGGAACAACACAAGGGCAGAGCTAGAGGTCAACTTAAGGGGGCCAGCCACTGGTTGGTGTCTATCTTTCAACTGATTTTACTGGGGTCTGGAGCTTGGTTTATAGGCTCGGTTTTGGACCCTGTAGGCCATAGGGATCTCGAGTTCTTATGGATTTATTTAAGCTCTCAATGGATACGGGAACTAAGTAAGGTGGTGAATACTGTTGTGGCACATGGCTATATGGAGCCTTCATAATGTGATATAACTGAGCCTTAGTAAGAGGTACTATTTTGGCTATACTGGAAGTATTTAGGGGAGAGAGACTGGATCTACTTTGCGAGGAGGACTGGGACAGCTGTGATAGGAGCGTCTCTCTTAGATTGTTCAGTCTTCATTCTATGGTATAGCTGAGGTGCTAATTTGGTTATCAGAGTATGCAAGAAAGGTTAATGGGTTATTGTGGGTTAATAGAGGTTAGTAAAGGTGTTAGTCATGGTTAGTTCATTGATAGGAAGAATTCCTGTGCTACCTGGCAATGACCCGGAAGTCAATACAGGGGTCAGGTATACCTCCGCAGGGGTGGGGGTCTCCCTCCTCGGGTGGGTAAAAAGGGGTAGGTGCGCGCCCTCTCTCTGTGATGGTCGTCCGGCGGCTGTGGCTAGGGGCTTGCCATATCACAAGTGTTTGTAATAACCCTCTGTTTATGAGACAGATGTGGGTGTTCGTAATACCAAAACCGAAGGTGCCTTGACTAGCTGGTTTAATCGGTTGGGTTGTTAATTGAATGGTTTGTTGGATGTGGTGGAGACTGGGTTGCTAACTCTGCCACATTTATCTGGAAGTATGGCAATAGAAGTTAGTCACTGGCGAGGCGGCTAGCCTCGCACTGACGATCATTTGGTACAGGGTTGTGAATGGGTTGTGAGGGAATAGATGGCATGCAAAGGGTTAGTAAAGTTCTAATGGTGTTCCTTCCTACTGGGGGAAGGTAGGCTGGATAGGAGTATATAAACAAAAGGTTTGAGAATGTTAGCAATGTAAAAATTAAGGATATTCAGGAGGTACGGTGGAGAGGCTAGGTCGGAAAGGAGTCGAGGAGCGTGGGGGATTAACGAGAGGGAGAGGGTTAAGGGGGGCTACGTGGAAGTTTGACCCTAAGGTCTCTGGGCGTAGGGTGGCATTAGACTACAGTTGGTATCGTAGCTTGGGGGTTAATGACAGGGAAAGTATGTTAGCCAAACGCTACCGGGGGATGAGCAATATGGGGTGGTATATGAGTCTGGAAGGGATAGAATCATGTGGACTGTGGGGCTGTGGGGAAGAGGAGGTTAACTGTAGGTGTGTGCTTGACTGTGGATAAAAGTAGAGAAAACATGGTGTATTATTACTCGTCAATACGATGGTTATGGACACTGTTAATCTGACACTATTTCTTGCTGACCTAGTTGTTCCTGGGAACTGCGTTTTCTATGACATATACACCAAAGAAAGCGGCAGTTCGTAGGGATAGCTTCGGTATTGTTTCATGGTGAAAATGCGTCGAGACAATGGTAAAAGAGGGTTGTATATACAATCTCTGGTTGGGGTAAGAATTAGAGTTACTGTATGGTGGCTAACATCTTCAGTCATTTCTGTCTAGGTCTTACAGGAACGATGGTTATATATATACACTGGTGTACCCGTGGGTATCATCGTTTCTTATCAATTAGGACATGGGGTTTTAACATACTACTTCTCGGATGGAAAGAACATACATAGATTTATGGGGACGGTTGGTCTTCAGAAACTTAGTCTGGCAAGTCAGGGGGTTAACATATTACTTCTTGGATGGAAAAAACATACATAGATTTAGGCCTGTCTGAACTGGTTGGCATTGGCTCAACCTAGGGACAGGGCATGAGTGTATTAACCTGGGAAGAACATACATAGATTTATGGGGGCAGTTGGTCTTTAGAAACTTAGTCTGGCAAGACAGGGGGTAAACATATTACTTCTTGGATGGGAAAAACTTACATAAATTTAGGCCTGTCTGAACTGGTTGGCATTGGCTCAACCTAGGGACAGGGCATGGGTGTATTAAATTAAGGTGTATTCATGTTCATCCTTATGTAGGTAGAGGTGTAGGACACGAGGGGTAGTGTATACGCGAGGTGAGGGAAAGGTCAGTGGTTAGAAGGGATAGGCAGGTGTGGTTTGGAGCTGCTTAGCCCTGCGGGCTTCGGCCTGTCTTAACTGGTTGGCTTGGTCACCTGGTCCTTTCGTTCTGTGGGCCTTTCCTTCGGGTGTTTCTATTCCCGTTTCCTGGTGGTGTTTGCTCGTGGCCTCCGTGGTGGGCTTCTCATTCTGGGGCATTTTACTTCACTCTCCTTCATTGTAGGCTCGTCCTCAAGCCTCAAGGGTGAAGTAAAAAGAAGCATAGTCATGGTGGGTCATTTTGAGTGTATTGAGAAGGTCCCACCAAGCAAGAGAGCGAGGGTCAGGTTTCTTTTGCAGGTCTATGTAGACCTGTAGGAATGTGTCCTCGGTGTTGTGGAGGGCGGTTGCCCGGGCTTGATGTGGGCGCTGTAGACGGGTTAAGCGTCCTGTGGACGTTTTTACTTTAACTTTTCGTATGAACGGTGTGTAGTCTTCCCCCGTGGGGGTAGGGACGGGAGCGACGAATGGTGTGGATTTGTTCATGGTGGAGGTCATGTATCGAGTGAGGTGTGTGGGACTGACAGGAGGCCTCTTCAGTGTGGTGAATGGGTTACTAACTGAAGGGGAGGGACTAACGCGTGAAAACGGAGCTGGGGGTGAAGGGGGGATATGAGTCTGGGGTTTTGGGGTTTTCTTGGGTGGTGTTGCAGGCTGGGAAAATATATGGAGGCAATGTGCAATATCGGTTTAGGTAAGGTGTGTGAGAAAGAGGGGGTGTGTGTGTTGTGTGGCTTGGGTCTTTAGTGTAAGAACGGGGTGTTGTTTTGACATAACTGGCTTCAAATCTGATGGGTCTGTTGATGATTCTACCTTTGGAGGTCCTGGTGGGAAGGTAGATTTTTGTAGTGGGACTTGAGTCGCTCGACGATGTTTTATATTGAGGGGAAGAACGCTTTACAGGTGGAGGGCATTTAGTGGGGGTGAGGTAAGGGGTTATTTGAGAGGTAGATGCGTGTGGAGGTTTTTGTCGAGTGAGGGTGGTAGGCGGAATGGGAGAGGATTTGGTGGGGGTATGTATGGGGGTTCTCTCAGGGGCTTTGTGGGGGGATTCAAGTGGGGGTGTGGAGGTTGGGTACGTCAGTTTGGAGGGGCTTTGGTTAGGAGTTAGTTGTGTGTTAGACGTGGTGTGAGAGGAGGGGTTGGTCGTTGGCATAGTGTACTTTTTAGGGGTTGGTTGGTTGGGGGTTTGATGAGATGATGAGGTTGGTTGATGCGTGGGTTGGGTCGCAGGGATAGTGGAGGGGAAAGGGGTGGATGCGGGGGGGGGGCTAGACGGGTGGGTAGGGAGTGGAGGTTTAATTTGTAGTAGTAGGGGTAGGCAGCCCCGCCCAGGGAAGTACTACCGCCAAGGTTTCGGGAGACTCAGGGAATAGCCTGAATTCCATTTTCTCTCCCAGGCCTTGGTAGCTGGATACATATCTTTCTGCCTCACACATCAGGGGTATCAGGAAAACCCTCTTTATATAACATACACATCCAACTTCATGACATTGCCCTACTCTCTATCCATAAAATACTACTCTTCCCACTACATACCATACATGTAACACCATACACTTACCTTAAATATGGCAGTACAATTGTTAAGAGCAAACCTGGTGGTCCCTCGGATATCCACCCCCGGCAGGGTTGGGTTATTGACACGGGGCCTCCGGTCGTCATGCGACTGTGTCAAGAGCATTGCAAACGTCCCAAAGCTGCTTGTCAGTACAGCTATTTCTTTAGTAACATAAGGGGACTTTCTAACATCAATTCTGTACACCAATTTCTTCAAGCAGAATCCCCTACTCTCCTTTTTTTGACAGAGACTCAAGTAACATACACATCTGACACATCTAGATTTAATTTTCCAGGTTATCAACTGCTCCAAAATTTCAGACCTAAAGGTGGTGTATGTTGCTTCGCAAAATCTGAAATTGCCTGGAGGAGGTTACTAGTTTCAATTGTCCCTATTTTGATTATTCTATATAAATTAATTTCTGCTGTAAATTTAAATACATATGTTGCATCTACCGTTCCCCAATACTCCTCCAGAGCAAAGTCTTTTTGATTCTCTGTCCTCACAACTCAGTGTCCTCAAATGCTTCTTCTGAAATCACTGTGTTGGGTGATTTTAATGTCCATAATGTTGAATGGCTCACTCATTCAGCCAGGACTGATGATGCTGGTCTTGAATGTGAGCTATTTGCAGACTCATTTAATCTCATTCAACTAGTCAACCAACCCACCGTGTACCAGATAATCCTAATCATAATTCCCACTGGACTTTTTTAACAACCAATTCAGAAAATTATGATGTTACAGTGAGGTCCCCACTTGGATCTTCTGATCACTGTCTGATACAGGCCACCTGTCTATCACCTACCACACCTTCCCACTCTGAACCTGTTTTGGTGACTAAATGGCATTACGATAGGGCAGACTGGAGGGTCTTCAAGGTTTCTTATTGATATTCCTGGACCTCTTTCTTTTCTAATGATGCACACTCCACCTGAGCCACATACAAGATTTTGTAAAAATTGGAATGAAACTTTTATTCCTCATCAAAAGTACAGTAAAAGATCTAATTCACCTAAATGGTTTGACCATAATTGTGCTAGAGTAACTGAACAAAAAGCAATAGCCTACAATGCATACACAAGATCAAAAACACATGAAGCCTTTAATTACTTTAGAAACATCAGAAATCATGCCAAAACTGTATTAAACTTAACTAAATCAAACTTTCTCCATAGCAGGCAAATAAACTTCTAAATAATCCAAATGATAAAAATATTTTGGTCTACTCTTAACTCATTCAAATCCAACTTCACTACTGCTTCATCCATTCCACCATTAAAATCTCCGACTGGCAATCTTGTAAGTGACCCACGAGGTAAAGCTAACCTTCTTGCAGATATTTTCTCCACCAACTCAACTTAGATGACATAAATCAAGATGTCCCTGTACTTAATTTTAATTCACCTGAAATTCCCTCACTTAAGATCCACCAGACATGTCAAAACTATTTTGCAGAATCTCTCAGTAGATAAGGCTCCTGGTCCAGATGAAATTCCTCCAATAGTACTTAAGAATTGCTCCTTGGTGCTCGCTCCTGTATTGGCAAAATTTTTCCGTCTGTGTACTCATACCTCATGCTTCCCAGTACCCTGGAAAGAAGCAAACATCCATCCAGTTCCTAAAAAAGGTGCCTCTTCAGATCCATCAAACTACAGACCAATAGCTATAACTTCCACTCTTGGCAAAGTTTTTGAAATTATATTAAATAATCACATAATTAAGCATCTGGAGAATAATAAATTAATCAGTGATAGGCAATATGGTTTAGACGATGTCGATCAACTGCAGACATCTTTGCCTTCTTACGCATCAAATCAACCAAGCTACAGACCAACATGGTGAAACACATACAATAGCACTGGATATATCAAAGGCATTTGATAGAGTCTGGCATCAATCTTATTGTCGAAGATGTCACACTACAGGCTTGCATCATTAGTTCCACTAATTTCTTCTTATCTTCATAACAGAAAAATACGTGTAATGGTAGATGGCCTTTATTCTCAATTTCACTCAATAAATGCTGGTGTTCCCCAGGGATCAGTTCTGGCCCCAACTCTGTTCCTCATTCATATCAATGATCTCATATCTACCACTCATAATCCAATACATTCCTACGCAGATGACTCAACACTCCACAGTTCCTTCACATTTACCAATTCTTTCACCCAACCCGATCTTATAAATTCAAAAATAAACACTGCAATTTCTCTGAACCAGGACCTTTCTAGAATTAATGAATGGGGACAAGTGATCTAGTTTCTTTAATGCACAGAAAACCAAGTACATTAATTTTCTAACCGACAGAATCTCACTGACTCCCATATATTTTTTAATGATGTAAATATTCCCACTTCCCCTAGTATTGACATTCTCGGTGTAACATTAACTACTAACTTGAGCTGGACACATTATGTTAGAAGCATTGCTAAGAATGCCTCTAAAAAACTGGGACTCCTGTACAGAGTTCGAGAATTCTTCACTGACGAGCAGTTGGCCGTAATATATAAAAGTCATGTGCGCTCTCAGATGGATTACTGTTCACCTCTGTGGGGTGGAAGTGGAGTGGTTGCATTGAGGCAGTTGGACAAAATTCAAAATAAAGCTATTAGATTAATCAATAACCCTGCAATCACACAGGACCTTCCTACATTAGCCATACGAAGAAACGTTGCATCCCTTGCATTATTCTACAGATATTTTCACAGCAATTGTTCCGAGGAACTTGCTTCAATTGTGCCGCCTCTCCACATCTTTCCCCGTAGAACTAGGGCAGCTGAGAGCGCCCATGAATTTACACTTTCTCCTCCACAATGCAGAACTTCTGCTTATCAGAATTCATTTATCCCCAGAGCTACTCTCTTTGGAATTCACTTCCCTCGAATTGCTTTCCACAAACTTACAATCAACAAATGTTTAAATCCAGTTGTTACAAACATTTTATGAATGGAGGATGCCTTTAGGCACATGGACCTTTTTGTTTTATCTGTGTTTTTCCTTCCTCCGTTCATTGTCTCTTAAAAAAAAAAAAAAAAAAAAAATTGGGAGGTTTGGGGGTAGGGACATGTGTTGGGTGTGTTCTTTGGTGGGGTCGGTGATTTGATGGTGGTGGAAATAGGCGGTTTTGTGGGAGTTTGGTGAGGGGGTAGATCTAGCACGTCATTCGGGGTGATGAGGTGGGGGTTGAGAGGGGATGAGGTTGAAGGGGAAGGTATGTTCTTTCGTGGGAGGGTGGGGGTTGTTATTTTTGGAATATAGTTAGAGGGGTTATGGTGTTTACTTGTGATTATTCGTCTTCTTTCCCTTTGTGGAGGAGAATTCGACGAAGAAGAAGAGGAGGAGGAGGATAGTGGTCTGGCAGCCCTACAGAACTTGGTTAGCAGGGTGTGTTTTCTGGAGGTTTTAAAAGATTTTAGTCGTGGGCGTAAGTTGTAGCGTGAGGTTACTGAGGTAGATTGTGTGGTGCGGTTGGGTGTGTACTTGGTTTTGGGTGGGGGTGGTGGTTTTCTCACTGTGGTGCCTGGTGGAGGTACGTCAGGGCTAGACGGGAGGGTTTCCATTGTGGTCGGGGTTGTGGGTGGAGGTTTTCGTACTTGGATAAGTTGGGAAGGTACTTGACTATCAGAAGTGAAGGAAGGGGTCATGGTGGAGGAAGGTGTGATAGTGGGGGCTTGGGGTTTGTGGAGGTTAGTTTGGGGGGTATGTTGAGGAATGATCGGCCAGTTCGGTGCTGGAGGGTTTAGGCCCTTAGGGGTTTGTAGGGGAATATTCATAGCCTGAGTGGGAGGGGTAGTAGGGGTGTTGAATTCAGGGTCGGACGTGTGGGGTGGGGTAATGTCTTGTGGTTTTAGAGGTTTAAAAGCTCGGACGAATCTAGTTCGGAACGTGCGAGTCACGCCGTGATAATCAATGGTGACTTGATAGGCATTTGGGACTTGTATGATGGTGTAGGGGCCGACATAGCGAGGGCCTAATTTGTTGGTGACAGGGAGGTTGGCTACCATTACGGTGTCATGGATGGCGAAAGGGTTTTTATCATCGGGGTTATCAGTTTTGGTGTCTTGACAGGTTTGGGCGGTATGGAGGGTGTTTTGCAGATGTTGCAATGGGTCAATTGTGGAGGTGTTGGAGGGGAGGTGAGCGTGATGGTGGAACGGCAGTAACAGGGGGGGTACGCCGTAAACACGTTCATGAGGGGAAATACCGTCTTCTCGGGGACAGGTGTTCATGCCCCATTGTATCATCTTTATTTGTGATGGCCAGTCTGAGGTGTTAAGAGCAATAATTTTGGTACGTAACTGGTTGTTGATGGTGCGATGGCTGCGTTTGCATATAGCATTTCCTTGAGGCCAGTACGGGGATGAGTGTTTGATCTTAATACCGCATTGTTGGGTGAACTGGTGCCAAACGTGTCCACTAAATTCGGGGGCATTGTCGGATAGAAGAGCAAGGGGAAGGCCGAATATAGGGAACACTTCTGTGGCAAGCAGTGTGGCGATGGTGCTGGCTGTGTGGACTTTAACTGGACAGGCTATTAACAATTTTGAATATACGTCAACAAATGTGACGATATAGCGTTTGCCAGCGTAAGGAGGAAACGGGCCCATGATGTCGAGGGATAGGACTTGGAACGGTTTGTTAGCCGAAATGGTACCAGCTGGGCCTGGGGTGCATGATCTATCCTTCCCCAATAAACAAGGTTTGCAGGATTCTGTCACGCGTTGTGCAATCTTGGAGGGGTTGGGGGTCCAGTATTGATCTGCGAAGATTTTTAACATCTTCTTTTGTCCAAGGTGTATGCCATTTCCCTCGTGGATGGCAATCATGTAGTCGTGGGCAATGGTGGGGTCTAGGACTATGTGACCGGAGTCTGTGGCAAGTTGATCTCCCCAGCGAGTCAGTTTCCTGAAGACATTTAACGGTATCCAGGGTGGTCTGATTCTTGTTTCCCAAGATTGAATTAGTGAGGGGGCTGGGGGGGAATTATGTTGGTGGATGGGGATAGATAAGAGCTCAGTGTTTTGTAAGGCGGCTAGGTTGGTGGGGGGGGTCTTTTGGTACTGGCAAACGTGACAGGGCGTCTGCATTGGTGTGAAGTTTACCTGGACGATACTGTATTGTAAAATCGTAGTCCTCTAGTGTCTCCCTCCAACGTACCAAGATGGCTGAGTTGGTTTCGCACTTACGCAACCATTGCAAAGATTGATGGTCGGTTATTATATCGAGTTTTGCGCCCAACACAAATGACCTGAAGTGGCTGAGTGCCCAAATGATCCCTAAGCACTCTCTCTTGGTGGCTGCATAATTCTGTTGTGCTTGGTTGAGTGTGGAGCTGGCATACGCTATCACATGTTCCTCTCCGTCTCTTACTTGAGCTAAAACTGCACAATGGCGTAGAGAGATACGTCGGTATAAATACGGAAAGGTTTATGGTAATCAGGGAAAGCGACAATAGGGGCTTGGATTAGCTTTTGTTTCAAAGTGTTAAAAGCGAGGTCTCTTTCAGGTGTCCAGGTGAATGTGGTGTCCTTGTGGGTGAGATGGTGGAGGGGTCTGGCTATTGTGGCAAAGTGTGGGACGAAACGTCTGTAGTATGTGGCTAAACCTAGAAAAGAACGTACTCCTTTAACGGTGGTGGGTGGGGGTTGGTTTTGTATGGCTTGAAGTTTCTTGGGTCTGGTGCAATACCATGTTCAGATATTACGTGGCCGAGGAAATCTACCTTATTTCGTGCAACCTCGCACTTTGAGGGTTTTAATTTCAACCCGGCGGCTCGGATTCTTTGAAGAACTTGTCTCAACCTGAGGAGGTGTTCTTCCCAGGTTTGTGAGTACACAATAATATCGTCTAGATACGCTAGGCAGGTTTCCCAGGTCAGACCATGTAATACCGCTTCCATCAAACGGGAGAAAGTGGCGGGTCCGTTACAGAGGCCAAAAGGTAGGACGTTAAATTCGTAGTGGTGGCCACCACTAGTGGAAAATGCTGTTTTATCTTGGTCCTCTGCCTTGATAGGCACTTGCCAATACCCTGCTTGCAAGTCGAGGGTAGTGAACCATCTGGATCCGTATAGGGAGTCAAGGGAATCGTCTATCCTGGGTAATGGCGTAGCGTCCTTAATGGTTACGTCATTCAATCTCCTGTAATCGACGCAAAAACGGGTTGACCCATCTTTCTTTTTTACTAGGACAACAGGGGAAGACCAGGGGCTAATGGACGGGGTGGCAATTCCGGCCTCTAACATCTCTTGGACTTGGCGTTCCTCTTCCTGGCGTTGTATGGGATTTTTTCTACGGGATGGTTGTCTTATGGGGGGGCCTGTGGTGTTAACGATGTGTTGTTCCACATCGGTCTGTCCGATTTCAGTGGGTTGTTGGGCAAACACGTCACTGAACTCTAGCAATAGTTCGTACATGCTGTGTTTTTGGTGGTCGGATAATGTGTCCGGGAGAGGGGGCAATTTGAGGCTTTGACCTCCCCATAGATTCCAATGACACCCCGTCATTGGAATCTATGGGGAGGTCATCAAAAGTTTCGAGGTCTCCTATGATGAGGCCTTTTGGTAATGTCAGGGATTCTTCAGAGATATTTGCCACGAGAATGTGGTTGATGCGAGCGGAAATGATGGCGGGTTGTAAGAGGCAACGATTGGGGTTGGTGGACGTGGTAGTGGGGGAAAATATCATGTGAGTTTGGGGTATGGGTCGAAGGTTAACCCATTTTTGATGGCAGGGGGGAATTTGACATTTATCTTGAACTACAGCTGGGCTAATGATGGTGGGGGATCGACTGGTGAGCAGGTGCTCGGTACGCATAAGGGGGGGAAGATCAATTTGGTGGGGGTCACCCGTGAGGGGGGAATTAACGGCGCGTGTGGGAGGATCAGCGTGGTGAGGTGTGAGTGATTTAGAAAACGGAATTTGTTGGTGGGACTGCGGAGGGTTGGTTGGGGAAGAGTGATGTATAGAACATGGGTTATTGGTGGAGGACTGATGTACTGATTGGTGGTTGTTAGAAGGACGAATTTGGGGAGTGTTGTCGGTGGCAGTGACGGTTTGTTTAGAGTTTATATGGGATTGGTGGGTTTGTCTGTCATGGGAGGGCGAGTCAAGTGTGGGGTTTTGAAGTTTTCTAGGGGTGTGAATTGTGTGGGGGTGGAAGGGAGCTACTGACAGAAAGCTGTCACAAGGGGAATTTGGTTGGTTGTGGAATAGCTGGACATTTCTGGGGGCATGGGGGGAACATGGTTGGGTCCCTAGGTCGTCACGCGTGAGGGGAGGATTAATGACGCGTGTGGGAGGGTCAGAGTGGTGAGGGGTGAGCGATTTAGAAAACGGAATTTGTTGGTGGGACTGCGGAGGGTTGGTGGGGGAAGAGTTAGGTATAGAACATGGGTTATTGGTGGAGGACTGATGTATTGATTTGTGGTTGTTAACAGGACGAATTTGGGGAATTTTTTCGGTGGCAGTCACGGTTTGTTTAGAGGTTATCTGGGATTGGTGGGTTTGTCTGTCATGAGAGGGCGAGTCAAGTGTGGGGAAGTTTTCTAGGGGTGTGAATTGTGTGGGGGTGGAAGGGAGCTACTGACGGAAAACTGTCACAAGGGGAATTTTGTTGGTTGTGGGATAGCTGAACATTTCTGGAGGCATGGGGGAAACATTGTTGGGTACATAGGTCGGCATTTTCCCTGGAAACACGTGTACATAAATATTTGATAGAATGGTTTTTACATACATCAGAGTCTGTCCTGGAAACATGGGAGGATTGATCCTGGACAGAGTTAGGAGAATTGGGGGGATTTCCGAGAGGGAGTTGCTTGGACTTGTCTTCTTTCGTTTGTTGAGGCATTTTTTCAACGAAATGAGTGATATTTTTAGAGAACTCGGGGTAAGGGGAGGGGTTAGGAGTTACCTTAGTGCTAGCTGCAACTTGGTAACCCTGACTCAGAGTTTGTTGAGGGGGGAGGTGTTTTTTCTTTTTGTGAATAGGTTTCTGCGTGATTGGTTTGTCAGAGGCTTTGGGTTGGATTTTTTTTTTGAATGAGATCAGCCTCTGGCCGCAGTCAACCTGGGCCTGGAGTTTTTGAAGGAGGTCAAGTCCAAGGAAACCATCGTAATGTTTACAGTGGGAGGAAAATACTGTAAACGGGTGATAACAACAAGCATGGGGGGCAGGAGTAGTTACTGACAGGGGCAAAGTGTCTACTAGGAGATTTAAGTAGGTATAAGCAGCTGAGATTAGTTCTGATTTGGTAGGTAACAAGGGGCCAAGTAGTCGGTGGTGTGACGCCTGCCAGCGTTGGCAGAATCGCCTCCCGGTAGCCACTAGCACTCGCCAGGGCAGTGACATGGGCTACAGTCTGTCTACAATGTTGTACTTTCTTTCTTGTGAATCGTCATGTCACAGGCAGGGTAGAAGTGGTCTTTGTTTTCGCCTGTGACAATGCATTGTATTTTATATCATGAGTTGAACATAAGATGCATTGTAGTGAAGGAGAGAGAGAGAGTGAGCGAGCAGGGTGGGGGAGGTGAGTGTTGCTTTTCCTCCTCCTCCCTCCTCCCTCCCGGAGGAGTTGCTGGCCCGCGTGGTCTTTTCTCTCGGTTTTGATTGGCTGGTGGTTCCTGGCGCCTTCTGCAGGCCTGCTGCCGGGTGACGTAGCGGCCTATGATTGGCTGACCACCGTGCCTTTGTGTGGGATCCTGGAGGGGTCCAGAGGAGCTATTCTCCTCAGAGCTTTCCTGACTAGCATACTCTTCACATGTCCCTTGCCCCCCTGTCTCCCGACTTCTACCTATAGAGCACTTTCTCTCTCTCTCAACTTCTTACCTCTCATTCTTCTACTCTATTTAATATCATAACTTCCCTTTGGTTCTGCACGATTTCATATATCGGCCATCGTATTATATGCTGAAGCTCTTAGATAACACATGTTTAGTTAGGCATTTTTGGAAGGGTTGCCATTTTTGTCTGTAGAGGTTTGACACACTCACGGTGTCTCCCTTCCTGTATCGTGGTGGTCTGCTGGGGGATTTAATGCTAGACTGGGATAAGGCTACTGGTGTTGTGATTTCCGATGTGTACTAGATTTTGTTGAACCTGTACAATCGCAACGGAGACGTGGGAAGCCTAGGTGGTCTTTCTGACTGTGTACCTTGTGAGTTTAGCGCTGTGTTGCGAGTGAGGGCTTTTGCCTCTGCCACCCAACACTGTGCTAACTCGTTTGCTTTGACTTTGAGAGGGTCGCCAAGAGAGAACCAGATACTAGCGATCTGGATCTCTCAAGAGAGCACCCCGTCAATTAACGTAATTTGGCCGCACAGCCTTAAGGACTTCGCTAGGCTACGAGCCGCTTGCTCAGCCATTGTTTCCTAGCCTACTACATCCCAGCTAGACTTTATTCGCCTAGCAGACACCAGATTTAGATTATAAACTCTTTCTGTTATGTATGCATTATTTTTCACAGCATTTATTAGTCTAGGTTGTTGTTGAGTTGCACAACCCTAGTAGGCTGTTTCGTTGATGAGGAAGTACTTCTTTTGCTGTTTGAGTTCCTACTATTGCGCAGTTATTATTCCCGTGCCAGTTAACCCTATATGTCCTTACAATTGTCATATCCTGTTCCTGCTTTATACTACAGTTCAAAATCCGATACGATCATCTTACCCTAGCATCAGACTTTCTTCAGAAGATTCCTGCTCGATGCTTTGGGACTTTCGTTCACTTTCTTTAGTATAGGAGTGACAGTTCATTATTGTTTAGAGTAACTTTAAATATACTTTCTTCTAGTTTGCATTAAATCATTGGAGTGATTTAATTAAGATCTCTATCTTTTCCTAGTATACCTTATTACCGTAATTGTATGTTGTTGTGATCAGGCTGTATCAGAGATCATCAGCCTGTAGTAGTAGTGCACTTATACTGAGTTATAGGTGTGACGCACCCCAGTGCTGGGCAACGCAACCTGATTGTACTCCTTGGTACTCCACTGTACCGCCCGTGATCTGGCTACCGTCAGCCGCTATGTATATTGAGTGTGACAACTTATAACTATGTTCTTTGTATCTCTGCAAAGGTCTCGTCATGTGCTAACCAGTGGTGGGTTTTGTTTTAAGCCATGTCGAGACCTTCCATTTAATATGTAGTATCAATAGAGAAGTTGATAGATAGGATAATGGGAATTCAGAGAGAGAGAGTGAGTTGGGCTTCAGAGCAAGAGGGTAGCAACACGCCGCGCTGCCGGCCGGGTGGTTGCCAGACGTATGGACTGGTTGGCAGCCTTGCCCTTATAGCTAGGCGCGATAGGGTTGGTAGTCCATTGTTGCCTGCCTGGGCTGGGCCCATGTTGTCGTACAGCACACTGCCTGGAGGTTGCTGTTGTGTGTTCCTGACTAGGTTGCCTAGAACCTTTGAGATTCTAACATCCCTTGCTCTCTCTCCCCACTTCTCACGGTTGCACTCTTTCTCTCTGACGACATTACTCTCATTTCATTCTTCTCTCTATTTAAAAGCATAACCTTCCCTTGAGGTCCTAAAGGAGTTTCAGCACTCACCTCTCGTATTACTCTTAGGACAAGCAGTTACATGTATTAGATTTAAGGGGTTAATGTGAACAGCGATCTTCTTGATGAGGATAGTTGGTGACTACATTCACGAGTTATATGCCCTCATCATCCATTTGTGACTAGACTGGTGCCATGTGTAAGAGCCCGACCATGCCCAGGAGTTGTCTGTAGAGGGACGAGGACTTAGCCTTGATTGCATACCGAGCCAGGAGCGAGTGCACCGACTACAGCTCGCTCGTAGTGCGGTTATGAGTAGAGCTTATCCTTGTTCCTCACAGTCTTCTCCTGGGTTCTCGCTTTCGGTGCTGGGACTTTTCGTGTTGTGACTTGGCCTGCTAGCTAGAACACATGGGGATGATGGTGGGATATCTTTATTTTATGCATTGCAGCTCTCTTTAAGTATATATCTATAAAACTTTACAATACTCACACACAAGACTATTAATACTTTCATGTATCAATTAACTGCACTGTCGTTTTGCTGCTGTGTCCGGAGTTCTGTTGCGTAGGGCGCATACGGACTCGGAGGGGAGACAGAGTGAGAGAGCGAAGTAGCCTATGCGGTAGTAGGCTACCGGCGCAGAACTGTGGCCTGCACCTTTTTAGTTATTCCAAGTATAGTTTCATTATTATAATAAGTGACTACTGTTTATGTTCCTCCCATGTGTATTATATGGTAACTACTGGGTCATGAACCTCTTGTATGCTACATGCTAGTGCATGTTAGTAGGGGACAGTTAGTGTAGTGCACGCGCTTTCAAGTAGGCGTGTACATTTGTCATTTAGCATTTCACTGTCATACCTTTAGCCTGCTTCTATTCTACATTATTAGAGGCTTAATATTAACGTAGTTTCTTGAGTATTGAATTTCTTTAGTAATAACGTAACCTATAAATGTCTGAGGGAGTTTAGCCTCATAGCCTACCCCTGTTGTACACTTTCGCCGAGTTAAGGTACCTCGTTACCGTAGACGATAACTCTGTAGGGCGTTGGTGCTTTTGTTGTCTGGAGCATATAGTATTTGGGACTGGAAGCGAGCGTGTTGTCACTTAAGCCATTTCTGTCCTACGATCAAGAATCCCGAATATGTATTGCCGATCCAGCCGTAACATAGGATACCCCGTTATCGCAGATTTAACTCTGGAGGGTATAGGTGTTTTTGTGTGCCGGCATTATAAGTTCAGGGGTTGGATCTAGTGTTACCGTTGTGGCTGTGTGCTTTCCTAGTCCAATGATTAAGAGCCCTTGTTTTATACGAGCCCCGGTCGTAACAAATGGCGACCTTGCTTAGGATTTTGTGAACTTAGAGAAATATTGCAGGAGTGTTGTGGTCATTTGTTTTTGTTTGAAGGAATATAGTGGACACGTGGATTTTTTTTTTTGGCAAGTAGTATAACACTTAAGAGTCTTCAAGCATTTTTTGAGTGAATAGTGCTACATAAGAGTTTAGGTACTTCTATTTTTTTTATATAAACGTTGAGAATTTTTGGTGGACACTATGTCGAACGACGGATCAGTGTACAGTGAGGACACAGTACGGGAAACAGAAGCAGCGGGCTTTGTTAGATGACATTAGAGTTATAGCTAGTGAGGAGGATGCAAGGAAGTTTCTGGAGACACCTATTACTGCTGACCGGGTGTCGGGGATTGATCGGTATGGTCTCCAGTGTTTGGCCACGGTCAAGGGGCATGTGGGCATTAGCAGCATGTCGAGAGGTGACCTGTGTGCTCGGCGGGGTGCGTGGGGCTTCGGGTGAAGCGGGAGCTGGGGCACCTTCGGCCCAGCCCCCATTCCACTCGACTCCTACCATGGCGCCCCCTCGGGCTCCGGAGCTGGGTACGTTCCCTCAGGCCGATAGTCACTGGCAGCGTGGTTTGTCACAGGGTGGGTCTCCAATTGTTGCATCTCCTCCTCCTCAAGGTTTGACTCCAGATATGCTCTTCCAGCTTGAGATGGCTAAGATGCAGCTGCAGCAGAAGCGGGAATCTGAGCAGCAGCAGCGGGAGTTTGAGATGGCTAAGATTCAGGCTGAGGAGAGAAGGGCCAGATATGAGCTCGAGCAATGGCAGCGAGAGAATGAGTCTGAGGAGAGAAAGGCTAGGTACTGTGCAGACATAGATCTTGAGAAGTCTAGGGTGGAGTCGACAGGGCAGCGTCTCGGTTCTGGGAATCGAGGTCTTGATCAGTCGTTATCGCACCTGCTCAAGTTGGTCCCTATATTTGATGAGTCGGGTGTCACTGAATTTTGTATGCGTTTCGAGAAGAAGTGCCGGGAGCACCAATGGCCCGAGGTTAAGTGGGCAGCCCTTGTTTCCTCTAGATTGGTTGGCAAAGGACTCAAGGCATATGATGCGTTGCCCTTGGAGTCGTACATCGATTACGCGGTATTGAAGGAGGCTGTCCTGCGGGCATATGAGTTACAACTAGAGACGTACAGATTGAAGTTCCGGGGTGTAACGAAGGGTCGTGAGTGCACCTTTCTTGAGCATGCCCGGGATCTGTCCGATGCATTTGGAAACTGGCTGCGTTCTGAGAAGGCATCGACGTTTGAGGAGTTGAAACAGCTGATGCTTCTAGAACAATTTTTTAAGTGTACGGGCAGCGATCTGACGTTGAATCTTAAAGAGAAAAACCCAAGAACTCTTCAGGAGGCAGCTGAGATGGCTGACCTTCGGATGTCACTGATTCGTAGGTGCGGGTCTGCACAACGGAACGATGCAGGTAACAAGGGGCGCAACACTCCACCCCCCCGAGTCAGTGATACACCATATAACCATTACAACAAGAGCAACGATACTAAGTCTGACCATAAACCTAATACCGTCCCGTTAAAGAAGGGTCAGGGCCCTTCCCCACCTCAAGGGAAGCCCAAGGGGGAGTTAGAGTGTTTTCATTGTCATGAGAAGGGCCATTTTGCAAGAGCCTGTCCAAGCAAGCTACCTAATGCAGTCGTGTCTTTGGCTCGCAACATTGGGGTGTCCCCGAAGTCGTCTGAGTTTGCCCGGGGTATAACGTCAGAGGCTGGGACACAGCCAGTGGAGAAGAATCCGGAAGGCTCGAACCCTGTCCGTGATGTCTTTTGTGACCATCGAGGGCATGGCTGCGTGAAGTGGGCAGGTAAGAAGCATGGAGTTGAGCTGTTGCGAGACACGGGTGCCTCTCAGACTTTAATGAAGAACTTTACTGGTAGACCAATAAACGCGGCACGGGTGGTTGTGGTGCAGGGTATCAATGCTGTCAAGTCATACCCGTTGGTCAGGATGGAACTGGAGGTGGATGGTGTGACACGAGAGTTGGATGTGGGTGTTGTGGAGAACTTGCCTGTTGGGGGCGTCGACCTCCTTCTCGGCAACGACTTTGCGGTGCCTACTTCTGAGGTTTCACCCTTAGTCGTTGCCGAGAAGCCGGCCGACGTGAGTAGGGAGGAACAGGAGTGGGTAGAGAAGTGTCAAGTACAACCTATGGCGTGCATTGTTACTGGACCTCTTGCATCCAAAGTGTCACAGCCTATTCCTCAGTCTTCTGATCAACGGAGGAACGGTCGGAAGAAGACGGCTAATGTTGGTAAAAGTTTGGAGAGTTTAGTACCAGCAGCGCTTCTTGGCGACTCAGTATTGGCACCATTGTTGGAGTCTGGAGAGGCCCCAGGACCTGTCACAGCTAGTGAGGAGGTAGGGCAGGAAGAGACTCCGAGGCAGCAACGTTATGCACAGAGAGAACAAAGGGTTGCTCAGTTTGATATTGGGGGAGGACTTGGGTTGCTTCGGAAGCATCTAGACAAGTTGGTTCCCTCAGATATTTGTAAACTGCAGTTGGAGGATCCGGAAGTTCAGAAGTGTGGTAATGGTGCTGTCGAGATCAAACACGAGGACGGGGAAACATGTCATGTGAACCTGTTGGAGGAGTTTGTGAGGCAACCACCTGAGCAGCCTACTGTCCCTGCGTTGGTCTGCAGCGGCCAAGGTGGAGAAGGAGAGGGGGGCAGTAGGGCACAGGTGGAGGAGAGTAGGGACTGTCATGTCTCGGCGGAGCAATGGGCGGGGGACACGAGTCTGGTGGCTGTGGAAGCGCTAGAGCACCTGCCTGAGCAGCAGTGTACAGCGCTCCAGCACCAGCTCGGTTCATACCCCACTGGTCGTGCCGAGCCCCTGAGCCTCACAACTCAGGCGGTGCAAGATGTTCCGCGGGCAGGTCACGTGAATGTTGAGAGACCGTTAGCCTCGTTGTTTCGGTGGTTCAAGGTGGGCGACAAGGATTGGACATGGTTGTCAGGTCAAGGTCGACCCATGGCTGCCAAGGGTGGTGGTCAAAAGGAGGACTTTGAGCAGATTGGTGAGGTTGGCTGTGGCATAGAAGTGCCCAGTCGTCGCATAGCCTCCCAATGCTGCTCTAGTCGGATGCAACAGCCCTACCATAGACCGACTGTATCTGGCCATGTCGCTAAAAGCGGTGATGCTGCGCAGGCAGATGTAGTCGTAAGGAATGCGGGGGTGCGCATGTACGGTATCGGCGGGGAAGCCTTAGCAATAATGAACTATGGGAGTGACTGCACAGGTGGTACTGATTGTCCCTCTCATGACCTGGCTGTTCTAGGGACGAAGGTGGAGAAGGAGGGAGACTACAGGTTAGAAGCTGCGGTCTCGGCTGGGTTGTGGGAGGGCACTAGGATTGTTGTTCTGCGAGATAAGTTGTTTACTAGGCTGTGGCAGTGCATCCGCATGTTTGTTGCTTCTCCAGGCCTGATGTACGGGGTAGAATCCGACATGGAGGCTGGAGACAGTGCGAGGCTCAGTTTAATTCCCTACCGTATAAATCCTGCTAAAAAGTCTGTCGTGAAAACAGAGCTAGACGACATTTGGAAAAAGGGTCTGAGGGATAAAGTATGTCGTGAGTGGTCGTTGCCTGTAACTTGGCAACCTGTGTTAAGTGGCAAGATCAGTGAGTGTGTTGATTGCGAGAGTGTGTGTGCATTATCCCTGACAGACGCCTATACCTTATCGAGAGTTGACGACACCATAGACCGCCTCGGGGCTGCATCACCTATCACGAAGGTAGAACTAGTGAAAGGTTATTGGCAGGCCCCGTTGCCGGAAAGAGCGAAGAGAAATGCCAGTCTTGTGTTGAACTGGGCAGTTTATCAGTGCCAGGTGTTGTTGTGCTGCCGGAACACAAGTTGGATGTGTGGCATGCTAAGGGCACTGATAATGTTGTGGCTGATTGTTTGTCACAGGAGGGTTTGTTTGCAGGAGAATCCTCGCCGTTCAGTCAGTGTGTGTTGAGAGTGGAGAAAAACTAGGCTTGCCCCTGTAAGTGCAGCCGCCATAAACATATTAAAAAAATAAAAAATCACTTAAAAACTCTTTCTTTTGATAGTTAATTGTAAGTTGCCTATGTTATAGCTAAAGTCCTAAGTTGAACCTGTCTTTCACTTAGGAGGCTGGGTTCTGTGAAGCTCGCTCTGGGAGCATAGCAGGCTAAAATTATATTATTATGTTTGGGAGGGGTTATAAGATTTTCTTTATGTTGATATGTTGTTTTATGTAAGATTGAGCTTTGCATTTCATTTCTGGCGGAGTGGTTATGTGTGACAGGTCTTGTCGGCATTCTACCTTGTCAGATATCGTGCTCGCCTAATGTTGAGCGTCCTATATCTTGGGCGGGGTGTGACACCTGCCAGCGTTGGCAGAATCGCCTCCCGGTAGCCACTAGCACTCGCCAGGGCAGTGAAATGGGCTACAGTCTGTCTACAATGTTGTACTTTCTTTCTTGTGAATCGTCATGTCACAGGCAGGGTAGAAGTGGTCTTTGTTTTCGCCTGTGACAATGCATTGTATTTTATATCATGAGTTGAACATAAGATGCATTGTAGTGAAGGAGAGAGAGAGCGAGCGAGCAGGGTGGGGGAGGTGAGTGTTGCTTTTCCTCCTCCTCCCTCCTCCCTCCCGGAGGAGTTGCTGGCCCGCGTGGTCTTTTCTCTCGGTTTTGATTGGCTGGTGGTTCCTAACGCCTTCTGCAGGCCTGCTGCCGGGTGACGTAGCGGCCTGTGATTGGCTGACCACCGTGCCTTTGTGTGGGATCCTGGAGGGGTCCAGAGCAGCTATTCTCCTCAGAGCTTTCCTGACTAGCATACCCTTCACATGTCCCTTGCCCCCCTGTCTCCCAACTTCTACCTATAGAGCACTTTCTCTCTCTCTCAACTTCTTACCTCTCATTCTTCTACTCTATTTAATATCATAACTTCCCTTTGGTTATGCACGATTTCATATATCGGCCATCGTATTATATGCTGAAGCTCTCAGATAACACATGTTTAGTTAGGCATTTTGGAAGGGTTGCCATTTTTGTCTGTAGAGGTTTGACACACTCACGGTGTCTCCCTTCCTGTATCGTGGTGGTCTGCTGGGGGATTTAATGCTAGACTGGGATAAGGCTACTGGTGTTGTGATTTCCGATGTGTACTAGATTTTGTTGAACCTGTACAATCGCAACGGAGACGTGGGAAGCCTAGGTGGTCTTTCTGACTGTGTACCTTGTGAGTTTAGCGCTGTGTTGCGAGTGAGGGCTTTTGCCTCTGCCACCCAACACTGTGCTAACTCGTTTGCTTTGACTTTGAGAGGGTCGCCAGGAGAGAACCAGATACTAGCGATCTGGATCTCTCAAGAGAGCACCCCGTCAATTAACGTAATTTGGCCGCACAGCCTTAAGGACTTCGCTAGGCTACGAGCCGCTTGCTCAGCCATTGTTTCCTAGCCTACTACATCCCAGCTAGACTTTATTCGCCTAGCAGACACCAGATTTAGATTATAGACTCTTTCTGTTATGTATGCATTATTATTCACGGCATTTATTAGTCTAGGTTGTTGTTGAGTTCCACAACCCTAGTAGGCTGTTTCGTTGATGAGGAAGTACTTCTTTTGCTGTTTGAGTTCCTACTATTGCGCAGTTATTATTCCCGTGCCAGTTAACCCTATATGTCCTTACAATTGTCATATCCTGTTCCTGCTTTATACTACAGTTCAAAATCCGATACGATCATCTTACCCTAGCATCAGACTTTCTTCAGAAGATTCCTGCTCGATGCTTTGGGACTTTCGTTCACTTTCTTTAGTACAGTATAGGAGTGACAGTTCATTATTGTTTAGAGTAACTTTAAATATACTTTCTTCTAGTTTGCATTAAATCATTGGAGTGATTTAATTAAGATCTATCTTTTCCTAGTATACCTTATTACCGTAATTGTATGTTGTTGTGATCAGGCTGTATCAGAGATCATCAGCCTGTAGTAGTAGTGCACTTATACTGAGTTATAGGATACCCCGTTATCGCAGATTTAACTCTGGAGGGTATAGGTGTTTTTGTGCGCCGGCATTATAATTTCAGGGGTTGGATCTAGTGTTACCGTTGTGGCTGTGTGCTTTCCTAGTCCAATGATTAAGAGCCCTTGTTTTATACGAGCCCCGGTCGTAACAGTGGTGTTGATCATGATAAGACTTGAACAAACATGACTTGGCAGCTCCCGTGTCGATTAACAAGCGGACAGAAATGTCCTTGATTTTGGCCATGTAATAAATGGGGGCAGTGCGGTCAGTTATGGCGTCCCCCGCCGAGGCCATCGTGGGCGGGGGGTACTTTAAAAATCCTGGGAGTCGGTATCTACCTCCTCCAGGGTTTCCTCGGTATCATCTGAGGTCATGATAGGGGCTATTTCTCCGGTGTGCATTTCCTCCATTTCTTCCTCTTGTCCCAACTCCTCTTCATTTACAGAAATGCGAGGAGTAAAGGGGCGAGGTTTGGCAGAGTCACGAATTTGATGGAGGGCACACTGAGCACTACAGGCAGGGAAATCATAGGGGTTGATAATTACTAATGTAGGGTTTTTACTTTGGTAGGTGTTGTAGGTTTTGTTCCGGTTGAAGATTCTGCGTGGCTTGGTAGGTTGGAACCGGGGCCTACTGGGTTGGGGCTTTCCGGAAGGGTAGGTCGGTCTGTTGTGGAAGGATGAGGATTGGTAGGCATTCTTGGAGTTGAAGGTTTGGGCCTTGGGGTTGTGGTGGTCGAGGTGCTGCGGGTGCGTGGGAAACCTCTTTATTACAGCGATTTGGGTGGGTGCTTCTGTGCGCACGGCCAAAATACGTCGGATCGTGATGAGATCTTTTTTATATCCAACGAAATCGTGCACACGGAAATGATCTTTTACTGCTGAGGGCAATATTGATACAAGGTTGACCAGAATCTGCTGCTCTTGCTGGATTCTGGTCAATATGGGGAAAGACACTTTTATATGTTGGGCGATCTTATTCACTGTGGCATCTAAATCGCCTTCGAATTTAGTGTCTTGGATACGGGTGTGGGCCACGAAAACGCCCAACGAAGGCTTAATGGCTTCTATCACTATTGGGCGAAATTCGTCCCATGTGAGAGCAGGGTGCACTTGGTAGGCAACCAGGGAAACGGCTTTTCCCAGGTGCGTTAATGTCACGGCTATCTTTTCTGCGTCCGTGGTATAAACTAGGTCAAGTACGGGTTTCACTATGTCCATGAACATTTCGATCTCGTAAGTTTCTCCATCATAATGTGGGATGGGGATGTGAGAACGTGCGCCATGATGTTATCGTGTTCTGGCTGTTCCTACCTTGCAATGTAATGCAACCTTTTATCCGAATCAAGAACCACCGCTGCCGCCAATGTTATGCCCTGTTTTTCTACAGGATTAACTTGGGTAATGTGAGTTCTAACTGACTGGGTATATAAGGCTGCATGCACAAAACAAGGTATGAGGAATAGAGAACACAAGTTAAACACACGGTAACAAGACACACGATCACGTTTATTGATGATGGTTAATAGGAAGCATAAGAAGGTATGAACACTCGTACAAGACAAATGATAGAATTGAACAACTAGCATTAAGTGGATCTGGATGGAGCCTAGTCTCCCACTTCCAACATTCAGGTATTAATCTTCTGATCACTGGCTTTGTTCGCAAGTTTATACTGGAGACCCTCAATGTTACTTACAGATTCAATTCCACTATTTAGATTGATTACTGGTAGCTCTGGTGCACAAGTAGTAGTTCACAGACTAGATTAGACACGCGTATTTTAGAGCACGGGAATTCTAGTAACCTCAGGGGGTACTGATCTAAGTTTTATATTCTTATAGCAGAAACACGTAGAACGCAAATCAGTGGGCGAACATTAGATATCACTAGGGTTTTACTTCTATGTAATAATATCTAGATATATGGGTAATTACGAGAGTTAATATCGCCTGTTAAATAATAAACACTGATACGCTTAGCACCTCCTAATTGAATGGTTATATATGAATTATACTGGGGCAAAGATATAGCCACTTCATAGAAATATTAATAAGTGAGTCTCTAAATAGCACTGTAACACTGTAGTACTGATAGAGTGAATCTTGGGTAGTATTTGATTGGTCTGGTCCTGGTTATCTTGCGTCCGTGATGTTGGGGGCTAACGACTGGTTCCGCGGCCGTCCAGGTGGTCCATATGTAGGAAGTTCTCAAGACGGATCTCTTGGCGATCGTTGCTGGCTACACTTATATACCCACTGGTTTGTGAAGGTTATAAGGTGCACGTAGATTTCTTGTATGTGGACAGATGCTTCTATTTCAATCTGCCACGGAGTCTGCCGGCTCTGGAACTCAATTCTCAGGAACAACACAAGGGCAGAGCTAGAGGTCAACTTAAGGGGGCCAGCCACTGGTTGGTGTCTATCTTTCAACTGATTTTACTGGGGTCTGGAGCTGGGTTTATAGGCTCGGTTTTGGACCCTGTAGGCCATAGGGATCTCGAGTTCTTATGGATTTATTTAAGCTCTCAATGGATCCGGGAACTAGGTAAGGTGGTGATTACTGTTGTGGCACATGGCTATATGGAGCCTTCATAATGTGATATAACTGAGCCTTAGTAAGAAGTATTATTTTGGCTATACTGGAAGTATTTAGGGGAGAGAGACTGGATCTACTTTGCGAGGAGGACTGGGACAGCTGTGATAGGAGCGTCTCTCTTAGATTGTTCAGTCTTCGTTCTATGGTATAGCTGAGGTGCTAATTTGGTTATCAGAGTATGCAAGAAAGGTTAATGGGTTATTATAATAATAATGTATACACCACTATTGTCCAACACCATATGGCACCACACACACTTTAGACTTGCGGGCGCCTCTGGCACCCAGGCCTGTGGAGGCAGCAAGTCCTTCAGTTCACACCAGACTCTCACATAACCAACCAGCGTCTCGGCGCTCCTGTAATCAACCCTAGCCAATAAAGGATTGAAGAGTACTGGTGTTATATCTCCATTCATCTTTATTATATGGCGCAGTGTATATCAGTATCTGAACCTACATGGAGAACCTGCACTACCTAGCTGAGGCTGCAGCTGCTGTGGAAGCCGGCTTGCCGCCATGCGGTCCCTACCCTGCTACATCTACCTCCCAACCGGTCGAGCCTTCATTGCCCGATGCCCATACCCATCCATCATCTACTTGAATGAAAGGATCGACGCCCTCCAATCGAGTAACGCCACCTTTCTACAGCATCACCAGGACCAGCAACCTCCACAACTACAACATCGCCCCGCGACAGCTCCACCACCGCCCCGCCAGGATCTACAACATCGCCCCGTGACAGCTCCACCACCGCCCCGCCAGGATCTCCAGCCCCACCAGCCTCTACAACATCAGCCCCAGGCCAGTAATGTTATCCACCAGGCTGACCCATCCTTTGCCTCACACCCCACCAGTGATACACTTATTCATCCCTCTACACAGACACCCACACCTCATACATCTCCCCATGTCTCAGTGCCCCACCATATGCCAGTTCCCCATGTCTCAGTGCCCCACCATATGCCAGTTACCCATGTCTCAGTGCCCCACCATATGCCAGTTACCCATGTCTCAGTGCCCCACCATATGCCAGTTATTCCCCACATGTCTTTGTTACATATGAACATGACTGATCCCCTTACCCACCCTATCAAGAGCGAACATCCCACACCCTCCCCATCTGACGGCCAGGCCCACACTGGTGTCGGTAGCGACGGTCGGTATTATGGCGGGCATTATGCCCCCCCTGGCTATCGTACGGCTGCCACCAACCCTCACGGCGCAGCCTCTTATGCGCATGACGTCACCCATCACACGACGGCCCCTCCCCTTGGATATCGTACGGCGGGCACCAACCCTCACGGCGCAGCCCCTTATGCGCATGACGTCATCATACCACCACCACCTCAAGTCCCTTCCTACCCAGCCCAGCCACGCCCCGCCCCGCCCCGCCGGGCTGCCCCTACGCGGCCCCAGGCCGCTTTACATATGCCGGGACACGCCCTACGCAAATTCTGGGCTGATTGGGAGGTCTACAAACGGCTCATCCTTCTACCACCTCACGAGGCTACCATCGAGCTCTACCAGACGTGCGACCCTGCCCTTCAGAGCGCCATATTTGCTCACAATCAGGCGTTCTCCTCATTGCCAGAAATCGACCTAGCAACTCTCATCACACAACTCGTCCATCGACAACGGAACCGCGCAGCCGCTCGCCACCACTTCCGGTCTCTCCTCCAACAATCTACTGAACAGATCCGGGACTACGTCACACGTATTACGGAGGCCACTTTGGACTGTGGCTTTACCTGCCCCTGTTGCCACACTGATGTCTCTGACGAACACATACGGGACCAGGTGACTATCGGGATTAGTGATTCGTCCCTTCAGCAAGATGTTTTAACTAAAGACCGCACCCTACCTACCTTACAAGATGTTATCAACTACTGTGTGGGGTTCGAATCTGCGGCACTCGATCAGACGGCAATGCAACCGGGGGTACATGCTGTGAAATCACCATACCAGCGTCTCAAGAGTACTTACCCACGCCCCGCCCCTATCCAGCCCCCCGCCCAACCCACTCAGTCCCCGTCGCCCGCCCCACCACCTCCCCACGTCGGCCCCACTTCATCTCCCACACGTTGCTCCGGGTGTGGCCTATCTTCACATTCACAAGCCCAACGATCTTCGAAGTGTCCTGCATGGGGCAAGACCTGCACGGCGTGTAATAAACCTAACCACTTTGCCAAGGTTTGTAAATCCACCTCTTCCCAGTGCAGTGGGTGCGGCCTATCCACACACTCTCGAGCCGAACGCCCATCCAAATGCCCTGCTTGGGGCAAGACCTGCCCGTCGTGCAACAAACTCAACCATTACTCCACAGTTTGTCACTCCACGCCCTCACCTTCATCCGCGGCTGTTATCATTGGTACTATCAAACAGGCTGTTAACAAACCACCACCCGCACGGCTCCCCTCCTTGCCCATTACCATTTCTACTACCATGTCGCCCCACTCTCGCCCCACCAGCGTCACGGCCCACCCTGACACGGGCGCCCAAGTATCTGTGGCTGGTTTGCAATTACTACGGGCACTGGGCCTCCAACGCCACCACCTACAGCCTACTCACCAACGGATCACGGCCGTGGGGGGTCACACTCTCCAGGTCCTGGGTTATATGCCGACTACCATTACCGCCACCGACGTTGCCGGCACCCCCTACACTACTGATGATGATATTTTTATTATTCAGGCACAGTCACCATTATTTATTAGCATTTCAGCTTGTAGGGCACTACATATCATCCCTCCCGACTTCCCCACACCTACCCCCTGCATGGCCGCCCACACAGCCCAACCACCACCCACCTTGACCAGGACCCCTCCACCACACCGGCCCCCTTCCCTCCCCTTCCCACCTAACGACCTGCACCTGTCTGACCTTCGTGACTGGTTCTTGTCACAGTTTGCGTCTTCAGCATTCAACACCACCAGCGGCCCACTCCCCACGATGTCTGGCCCTCCCATGCACATCCACATCAAGCCTGGCGCATCCCCACGTGCCGTGCACACCCCTGCCCCTATACCACATCATTGGAAGGCCCAGGTCAAGGCAGATCTCGACAGGGACGTCGCACTGGGCATTATTGAGCCTGTCCCCATCGGTACCCCTACTACCTGGTGTTCTAGGATGGTGGTGGTCGCCAAGAAAACTGGACAACCCCGCCGTACAGTTGACCTGCAGGCACTCAACCATGCCTGCCTTCGGGAGACACATCACACCCCGAGCCCATTCAACTTGGCCCAATCCATCCCTGCAGGCACTCGTAAGACGGTCCTAGACGCCTGGAATGGATACCATGCTGTTCTACTCGACGAATCCAGCAGGGAGGCTACGACTTTTATCACGGAATTTGGCCGTTACAGGTATATCAGGGCCCCTCAAGGTTACTTGGCAGCTGGCGACGCCTATACCCGACGCTTCGACGCAATCATACAGGCTGTCCCTCGTAAGGTGAAGTGTGTCGACGACTCCCTTTTGTGGGACTCTTCAGTCGAGGAGGCATTTTGGCACACTTTTGATTACCTGGTCCTCTGTGCAACCAACGGTGTCACTTTCAACCCTGACAAGTTTACCTTCGCCGCCCCTTCAGTTGACTTCGCCGGACTCACCATCACAGACACTGGAATTAAGCCATGCACGTCCATGATTAAGGCCATCCGTGACTTCCCCACGCCCACAGACATCACGGGAGCCCGGTCGTGGTTTGGTCTCGTTGAACAGGTCGCCTGGGCCTTCAACATCAAACCGGAAATGGCGCCCTTCCGGGAACTTGTGCAGTCCTTTCCACTGGGATGAGGCACTCGACCGTACCTTTGCCACATCTAAGGACCACATCACACACCTGGTTGAGGAAGGTGTCTGCTCCTTCGAGATCGGCAGACCCACGTGCCTCGCCACAGACTGGAGCAAAACCGGCCTTGGCTTCCTCCTACTCCAACAACATTGTTCCTGCCCCACCGCATCTGCCCCCACCTGTTGCAAGGTCGGTTGGAAACTTATCTTCGCCGGCTCCCGTTTCACCACACCTGCGGAGTCCCACTACGCACCCGTCGAAGGCGAGGCTTTAGCAGTGGCTGATGCCCTTGACAGATGCAGAATGTTTGTCCTGGGCTGCCCTGACCTCGTCGTCGTCGTGGACCACAGACCTCTACTGCACATCCTTAACGACCAGTCCCTTGACAACATACCAAACCCTCGCCTGTTCAAGATTAAGGAACGTACCCTACGATACCAGTTCATCATTCAACATACGCCTGGCAAATGGCACCGCGGCCCCGACGCTGTCTCCCGCTACCCGACCAGGCCCTCCGCGGACGCCCATGATGTGCATAGTGCGGCCGCCAGCGAGCTCGATATCCACTCCGTTGCCTTGGCCTCCCTCACCATGCTCGCCGCCATACCTGACCCAGTTGTATCATGGTCTGACCTTAAATCTGCCGGCCAACAAGACAGCGAGTATACCTCCCTTCTTCAGACCATCCCCGAGGGCTTCCCGGACTCCAGAGAGGCGACCGCCCCACAACTACGACAGTTCTGGGGTGTTAGAGACCGCCTCACTTCCGTCGACGGGGTAGCCCTCATGGATCAACGACCAGTCATCCCCCATCATCTTCGGTCCAGAGTTCTCGAGGCCCTTCACTCAGCTCATCAGGGTATGACTGTCATGAAGGCCTGTGCACGTGCGAGCGTTTACTGGCCAGGTATTGACAAGGCCCTACGCAACTGCCTGGATACCTGCCACTACTGCCGCGCCCACGCCCCGTCCCAGCCGAAAGAGCCACTCATGTCATCTGACCCACCCCAATGGCCATACGACCAGGTAGCCGCCGATTTTTTTCAGCACCAGGGCAAACACTACCTGGTCTACGTCGATCGTTTCTCCAGCAATGTCCACATCTTCTACCTGCCACCAGGTAAATGTGATGCTCACCACCTCATCTCGGCGTGCCGTACCCTCTTCACCCACTACGGAGCACCCCGGATACTGGCGAGCGATGGTGGGCCCCAGTTCACAGCCGGGGACTTCCAAGAATTCCTGGCACAATGGGGTGTGTCACAGCGAGTCAGCTCTGTGTTCTATCCTCAGTCTAATGGCCGCGCCGAGCTGGCTGTTAAAGCAGCCCGCCGCATCATCGCGGACTGTACATCCCCCACTGGCTCTCTAGACAACAACGCCGCAGCCCGCGCCCTCCTCCAATACAGGAACACACCCCTCTCGACCATTGACAAGTCACCAGCTCAACTTCTCTTCGGCAGGACCCTCCGGGACCACGTCCCCTGCAATCCTGCACTTCTCCACCTCCACCCCCACTGGCTTCTCTCGGCCGAAGCTCGTGAGGCAGCCCTTTTTCACCGTAACGCTGCCCTAGCCACATACTATAATGCTTCAGCCCGGCCTTTATCACCACTCCACGTCGGTGATCGGGTGTCCGTCCAGAACCAGGGGGGCAACAACCCGACACGGTGGAACAAGACTGGCACTGTAGTGGAGGTGCATCCACACCGCCAGTATACCATCCGGGTGGATGGGTCGGGGCGAGCCACACTCCGCAACCGCCGCTTCCTACGACAGCTTCGTCTACCGCCCTCCACTCAACCTACACCGCCCGACTCCACCATCGCCTCGTCGGACGCCAATAGGGGGGGGGAGATATAATAATAATGTATACACCACTATTGTCCAACACCATATGGCACCACACACACTTTAGACTTGCAGGCGCCTCTGGCACCCAGGCCTGTGGAGGCAGCAAGTCCTTCAGTTCACACCAGACTCTCACATAACCAACCAGCGTCTCGGCGCTCCTGTAATCAACCCTAGCCAATAAAGGATTGAAGAGTACTGGTGTTATATCTCCATTCATCTTTATTATAGTTATTGTGGGTTAATAGAGGTTAGTAAAGGGGTTAGTCATGCATGGTTAGTTCATTGATAGGAAGAATTCCTGTGCTACCTGGCAATGACCCGGAAGTCAAAACAGGGGTCAGGTATACCTCCGCAGGGGTGGGGGTCTCCCTCCTCGGGTGGGTAAAAAGGGGTAGGTGCGCGCCCTCTCTCTGTGATGGTCGTCCGGCGGCTGTGGCTAGGGGCTTGCCATATCACAAGTGTTTGTAATAACTCTCTGTTTATGAGACAGATATGGGTGTTCGTAATACCAAAACCGAAGGTGCCTTGACTAGCTGGTTTAATCGGTTGGGTTGTTAATTGCATGGTTTGTTGGATGTGGTGGAGACTGGGTTGCTAATCTGCCACATTTATCTGGAAGTATGGCAATAGAAGTTAGTCACTGGCGAGGCGGGTAGCCTCGCACTGACGATCATTTGGTACAGGGTTGTGAATGGGTTGTGAGGGAATAGATGGCATGCAAAGGGTTAGTAAAGTTCTAATTGTGTTCCTATCTACTAGGGGAAGGTAGGCTGGATAGGAGTATATAATTATACAAAAGGTTTGAGAATGTTAGCAACGGAAAAATTAAGGATATTCAGGAGGTATGGTGGAGAGGCTAGGTCGGAAAGGAGTCGAGGAGCGTGGGGGTTAACGAGAGGGAGAGGGTTAAGGGGGGCTACGTGGAAGTTTGACCCTAAGGTCTCTGGGCGTAGGGGTGGCATTAGACTACAGTTGGTATCGTAGCTTGGGGGTTAATGACAGGGAAAGTATGTTAGCCAAACGCTACCGGGGGATGAGCAATATGGGGTGGTATATGAGTCTGGAAGGGATAGAATCATGTGGACTGTGGGGCTGTGGGGAAGAGGAGGTTAACTGTAGGTGTGTGCTTGACTGTGGATAAAAGTAGAGAAAAACATGGTGTATTATTACTCGTCAATACGATGGTTATGGACACTGTTAATCTGACACTATTTCTTGCTGACCTAGTTGTTCCTGGGAACTGCGTTTTCTATGACATATACACCAAAGAAAGCGGCAGTTCGTAGGGGTAGCTTCGGTATTGTTTCATGGTGAAAATGCGTCGAGACAATGGTAAAAGAGGGTTGTATATACAATCTCTGGTTGGGGTAAGAATTAGAGTTACTGTATGGTGGCTAACATCTTCAGTCATTTCTGTCTAGGTCTTACAGGAACGATGGTTATATATATACACTGGTGTACCCGTGGGTATCATCGTTTCTTATCAATTAGGACATGGGGTTTTAACATACTACTTCTCGGATGGAAAGAAAATACATAGATTTATGGGGGCGGTTGGTCTTCAGAAACTTAGTCTGGCAAGACAGGGGGTTAACATATTACTTCTTGGATGGAAAAAACATACATAGATTTAGGCCTGTCTGAACTGGTTGGCATTGGCTCAACCTAGGGACAGAGGGACAGGGCATGGGTGTATTAAATTAAGGTGTATTCATGTTCATCCTCATGTAGGTAGAGGTGTAGGACATGAGGGGTAGTGTATACGCGAGGTGGGGGAAAGGTCAGTGGTTAGAAGGGATAGGCAGGTGTGGTTTGGAGCTGCTTAGCCCTGCGGGCTTCGGCCTGTCTTAACTGGTTGGCTCGGTCACCTGGTCCTTTCGTTCTGTGGGCCTTTCCTTCGGGTGTTTCTATTCCCGTTTCCTGGTGGTGTTCGCTCGTGGCTTCCGTGGTGGGCTTCTCGTTCTGGGGCATTTTACAAAGGTCTTAAAATTGACAAAGAAATTGGGCGAAAGGTCTAAATAATAGCCAAACTAATGAGGCTAACATCTTAAAATTACAAAACTAATGAGATTAATCATGAGGGAAAAGGTTCCCAGAAAATAGTAATAAAGCCTTAACCCTTTGATTCCTAGAAGTCCTTCCTAGGCTATTTACAATCATCTGGAAGCATATAGGCTACGAATCGTAATCTGATGGAAGGGATGAAATAGGTAACACATGATAAATATTTGTGGCAAATCGTATTGGAGTCAATCCCAATTTAAGGGGAGATGGTTCGTTTTTCTATACCCCCCCCCCCCTCCCCTTCTCCCTTATGTTTAGCCCCATTAGTTTTAAGATTTGAAGACGTTAGGCCTATTAGTTTGGCGATTTGTTTAGACCTTCCACCCCATTTTTTTGTCAATATTAAGACCTTTCGTACAATTTATGGGTAGTTTTTTTTTTCCTGGCGAGTGATAGCGAGCCTGTAATAAAGTGACAACCGGCCTCCGGCCAGGACATTTTTCTATCGAAAAATTTAAACATTTATAATGAAGGGGAATCTTATTATTTTTTTGTTTTTATTTTATTTTATTTATTTATTTTTTATTGAAAGCTTGATGGAGGTCTAGGGAGGAAACTAAAATATTTTGATGTAGTGACAATGTGAAGCCAAGAATCCGATAATTTATACTTATATATCACGAAATTAAATAATGTTTAGGCTACTATATAATTGTTCATAATTTGCATTGTCTAGAGTAATCAAGCACATATTTATATACCGGTATATATATTATTTTTTTTTATTGTATGACGGAGACAAAAGGAAGGTTGCCTGTAACGAGTATCTCCCCCAAAGCCGAAAAAGTGACAGGGCCGAATTTGAGGGACGTTGGGGTCGAAATGCCTGGACACATGAAGTTTGAAGCAGCTGTTTAAGTCATAGGATGAAGGAAAGATTGATTGAGGGCGAGAGTTCCAGAGTACACTTGTTGAGTAGAAGAAAGCCAGAAAATTTGTCAATTCTTGGGTTGGGGAGATGGACAAAAATATTAGCTCGATTACGTTTGTGAGATAAGCCGCTGTCACACGAACACTTTTTCCATCAATTTTCCATGAGCAAGTTTTTTCTCGTATTATTTCGGGACATTTTCGCACTTGTATTTGTAACTAGACTGAAGGTAGATTATGTTAGGCGGCTGAATTATGATAACAGTGTAATTTTTTAAGCTGCCAGACCATAATTGCCCGTAAAAATTGCTCGAAAAAGGGCTCGTGTGACACCGGCTTTATAGAGGCTATAGGGGGGGTTGGTCATACTTATTTGCTCCTGCATGTATCGTTTTATTAACTTTATTAGTTTCCTCCCTACACCTCCATCAAGCTTACCCCCCCCCCCCCCCCCCCCCGCAGACCCTCCTTCAAGATTATTTTGTAAATAAAATCGATAGAAAAATGTCCCAGCTGAAGGCCGGTTCTTCTTAAATTACAGGGTCGATATTTTTCCATAAAGTATCGAGACATTAGCTGCTGAGGGATTCAATTTACAGTCAGATGAAATGAAACAGAATATAGATTCTGATTCCAATGTGAAAGAGCCTCATAATACTATAATAGTCTATTTGTTTTCCAGCTGATGGTAAATTGAATCCCTTAGTATCTGATTTCTTGATGCTTACTAGAAAAATATGAAACCACTTTGTCTCTGCATCATATTCAGACCAAGTTTATAGAATTAGCACCATATTTCACTACAAAATCTTCAAAATAACTGATAAATCTTGATGGGAACTTTGCAATTTACCGTCGGTTGAAAATAAACCGGGTTATATCTGTGCGTCATATTATAAACCGGGTTATATCTGTGCGTCATATTATAAACCGGGTTATATCTGTGCGTCATATTATAAACCGGGTTATATCTGTGCGTCATATTATAAACCGGGTTATATCTGTGCGTCATATTATAAACCGGGTTATATCTGTGCGTCATATTATAAACCGGGTTATATCTGTGCGTCATATTATAAACCGGGTTATATCTGTGCGTCATATTATAAACCAGGTTATATCTGTGCGTCATATTATAAACCGGGTTATATCTGTGCGTCATATTATAAACTGGGTTATATCTGTGCGTCATATTATAAACCGGGTTATATCTGTGCGTCATATTATAAACCGGGTTATATCTGTGCGTCATATTATTGCCAAGTTTTGATAATTAGCAACATATTTCGCTACAAAATCATGGTAATAATAGCCGAGTAATCAGGATGGAGAGATAGCAATCATGGTAATAGCCGAGTAATCAGGATGGAGAGATAACAATCATGGTAATAGCCGAGTAATCAGGATGGAGAGATAGCAATCATGGTAATAGCCGAGTAATCAGGATGGAGAGATAGCAATCATGGTAATAGCCGAGTAATCAGGATGGAGAGATAGCAATCATGATAATAGCCGAGTAATCAGGATGGAGAGATAGCAATCATGGTAATAGCCGAGTAATCAGGATGGAGAGATAACAATCATGGTAATAGCCGAGTAATCAGGATGGAGAGATAGCAATCATGGTAATAGCCGAGTAATCAGGATGGAGAGATAGCAATCATGGTAATAGCCGAGTAATCAGGATGGAGAGATAGCAATCATGGTAGATGGCCTTTATTCTCAATTTCACTCAATAAATGCTGGTGTTCCCCAGGGATCAGTTTTGGCCCCAACTCTGTTCCTCATTCATATCAATGATCTCATATCTACCACTCATAATCCAATACATTCCTACGCAGATGACTCAACACTCCACAGTTCCTTCACATTTACCAATTCTTTCACCCAACCCGATCTTATAAATTCAAAAATAAACACTGCAATTTCTCTGAACCAGGACCTTTCTAGAATTAATGAATGGGGACAAGAGAATCTAGTTTCCTTTAATGCACAGAAAACCAAGTACATTCAATTTTCTAACCGACAGAATCTCACTGACTCCCATATATTTTGTAATGATGTAAATATTCCCACTTCCCCTAGTATTGACATTCTCGGTGTAACATTAACTACTAACTTGAGCTGGACACATTATGTTAGAAGCATTGCTAAGAATGCCTCTAAAAAACTGGGACTCCTGTACAGAGTTAGAGAATTCTTCACTGACGAGCAGTTGGCCGTAATATATAAAAGTCATGTGCGCTCTCAGATGGATTACTGTTCACCTCTGTGGGGTGGAAGTGGAGTGGTTGCATTGAGGCAGTTGGACAAAATTCAAAATAAAGCTATTAGATTAATCAATAACCCTGCAATCACACAGGACCTTCCTACATTAGCCATACGAAGAAACGTTGCATCCCTTGCATTATTCTACAGATATTTTCACAGCAATTGTTCCGAGGAACTTGCTTCAATTGTGCCGCCTCTCCACATCTTTCCCCGTAGAACTAGGGCAGCTGAGAGCGCCCATGAATTTACACTTTCTCCTCCACAATGCAGAACTTCTGCTTATCAGAATTCATTTATCCCCAGAGCTACTACTCTTTGGAATTCACTTCCCTCGAATTACTTTCCACAAACTTACAATCAACAAATGTTTAAATCCAGTTGTTACAAACATTTTATGAATGGAGGATGCCTTTAGGCACATGGACCTTTTTGTTTTATCTGTGTTTTTCCTTCCTCCGTTCATTGTCTCTTAAAAAAAAAAAAAAAAAAAAAAAAAAAAAAAAAAAGCCGAGTAATCAGGATGGAGAGATAGCAATCATGGTAATAGCCGAGTAATCAGGATGGAGAGATAGCAATCATGGTAATAGCCGAGTAATCAGGATGGAGATAACAATCATGGTAATAGCCGAGTAATCAGGATGGAGAGATAGCAATCATGGTAATAGCCGAGTAATCAGGATGGAGAGATAGCAATCATGGTAATAGCCGAGTAATCAGGATGGAGAGATAACAATCATGGTAATAGCCAAGTAATCAGGATGGAGAGATAGCAATCATGGTAATAGCCGAGTAATCAGGATGGAGCGATAGCAATCATGGTAATAGCCGAGTAATCAGGATGGAGAGATAACAATTATGGTAATAGCCGAGTAATCAGGATGGAGAGATAGCAATCATGGTAATAGCCGAGTAATCAGGATGGAGCGATAGCAATCATGGTAATAGCCGAGTAATCTGGATGGAGAGATAGCAATCATGGTAATAGCCAAGTAATCAGGATGGAGAGATAGCAATCATGGTAGTAGCCGAGTAATCAGGATGGAGAGATAGCAATCATGGTAATAGCCGAGTAATCAGGATGGAGCGATAGCAATCATGGTAATAGCCGAGTAATCAGGATGGAGAGATAACAATCATGGTAATAGCCGAGTAATCAGGATGGAGAGATAGCAATCATGGTAATAGCCGAGTAATCAGGATGGAGAGATAACAATCATGGTAATAGCCGAGTAATCAGGATGGAGAGATAGCAATCATGGTAATAGCCGAGTAATCAGGATGGAGCGATAGCAATCATGGTAATAGCCGAGTAATCTGGATGGAGAGATAACAATCATGGTAATAGCCGAGTAATCTGGATGGAGAGATAGCAATCATGGTAATAGCCAAGTAATCAGGATGGAGAGATAGCAATCATGGTAGTAGCCGAGTAATCAGGATGGAGAGATAGCAATCATGGTAATAGCCGAGTAATCTGGATGGAGAGATAACAATCATGGTAATAGCCGAGTAATCTGGATGGAGAGATAGCAATCATGGTAATAGCCAAGTAATCAGGATGGAGAGATAGCAATCATGGTAGTAGCCGAGTAATCAGGATGGAGAGATAGCAATCATGGTAATAGCCGAGTAATCAGGATGGAGCGATAGCAATCATGGTAATAGCCGAGTAATCAGGATGGAGAGATAACAATCATGGTAATAGCCGAGTAATCAGGATGGAGAGATAGCAATCATGGTAATAGCCGAGTAATCAGGATGGAGAGATAACAATCATGGTAATAGCCGAGTAATCAGGATGGAGAGATAGCAATCATGGTAATAGCCGAGTAATCAGGATGGAGCGATAGCAATCATGGTAATAGCCGAGTAATCTGGATGGAGAGATAGCAATCATGGTAATAGCCGAGTAATCAGGATGGAGCGATAGCAATCATGGTAATAGCCGAGTAATCAGGATGGAGAGATAGCAATCATGGTAATAGCCGAGTAATCAGGATGGAGCGATAGCAATCATGGTAATAGCCGAGTAATCAGGATGGAGAGATAACAATCATGGTAATAGCCGAGTAATCAGGATGGAGAGATAGCAATCATGGTAATAGCCGAGTAATCAGGATGGAGCGATAGCAATCATGGTAATAGCCGAGTAATCTGGATGGAGAGATAACAATTATGGTAATAGCTGAGTAATCAGGATGGAGAGATAGCAATCATGGTAATAGCCGAGTAATCAGGATGGAGAGATAACAATTTACCAAAGAAGAAACAGAGTACAGTATACGAGAATAAACTTGCTTGTCCATAATTGACGGAAACATTGCTCGTGTGACACTGGCTAATTGACCACTTGAGAGTTTCAGTTTTAAGGAAGTTGGAGCCGTAAATATCGACATAAAATATAAATTAAGTTACACCCCGTTCTTAAGGGGGTAGTGCTTGGTGTTTGTCTATATATAAATGTATTAATATATTTTTGAGTTTCCTCGCGATACCTCCATCAAGCATAGAAAAACACCCCTTATACCCCCTTTCAAGATAAATGTGTACATTTTTCGGTAGAAAAATGTCCTGGCCGAAGGCCGGTTCCTTCTAAAATTAGAGGCTTGTTGTCGCTCACCAGGAAAAAATCGACACCTAAAGGGCACAAAAGGTCTTAATATCGACAAAAAAATTAGGCCAAAGGTCTCACAATCGCCAAACTAACGGAACGAACGTCTTAAAACCTCAAAGCTAATATGCTAAACATGAGGGAGAAGGGGGTCCAGAAAAAGCGAGTACTACCCCCTTAAGGAAGTTGGAGCCGTAAATATTGACATAAAATATAAATAAAGTTACACCCCGTTCTTAACATTAATCCTCCATTACCAAACCCAATACACTAGAATAAACTAATGAAAACATATGATACTCACGGGATTCGAAATGCAATAATAATGTAGGTTTCCGTTGGCTAGAGTATGTTGAATTGGGTTTGATGTATTAATAAATGTACTACAACCGTATTTTAGCTGGTATTTCTGCTAAATATCGATGTCTACAGCTCATACAAATGTGTGGAACTTGCGAGTTTCAGGCTATAAGGAAGTTGGAGCCGTGAACATCGATATACAATAGCATTGCAATAATAATATAGGCTTCTGATAGATAGAAAACATGTTTAATTTAATTGTTATGTATTTATAAAGGCATTACAACCATATTTTAGCTGGTCATTCTGCAAACTATCGATGTCTACGGATCCAACTTCCTTATAGCCTGAAACTCGCAAGTGGTCACATTTAAACATTATAATAGTACAGTCGGCCTAATAAGTGATGTCTCGGCACCAGTTATGTTTTGATCAATAATTGGTATCAGCAATATTTACACACGATTTCTTCTTTTTGATTGAGAATTACAACCATGTCCCTACACTTACCCGCCCTATTCAACATCTGACAGACATTAATACACCACAGAGAGAGCCAAACGTAATGACAGCCGAGCATTGACTTATTAGCGCCACTGTACATCCGATTTCAAGTACAGGCATTCATAAAAGTTCGTGGACTTCACCTAATTCTATTAAACGCATGTGCTGTACTTATTTCGCTAATAAATTATAGGGGAGATGTGCCATTTTTTTTTTTTTTTTTTTGGTCTATGTATTCCTTTATTTCCTAGTTTCCTTGCTAGACCTCCATCAAGCTTAGAAAAACACCCCATAGACCCCCCTTGAAGATACATTTGTGCATTTTTCGGTAGAAAAAATTCCGGCCAAAGGCCGGTTCCTTCTAAGATTTCAGGCTCGCTATCAATCGCCAGGAAAAAATTGACACCTAAATGGCACGAAAGGTCATAAATTAACAACGAAGTGGGTCGAAAGGTGTTAAAATCGCCAAACTAATGGACCGAACGTCATATAATCTCAAAACAAATGGGGCTTAACACGAGGGAGAAAGGGGTTATTAGTCTTAAACTGTACTTATCAATTAAGTACTGTGACGCATGTCCAGTGTGAGCATGCTGTACAGAACGCCTAGTCATGCCCCACTCTCGCTAGGATCGTCAGGGCAGGAACTTTGGCTGTAGTCTATGTAGAGTTTCCTAACTTAGTTCATGTGAGCCGTTGTACTATAAGTATTATGAATATGTATTTTGTTTTCATCTGAGTCAACGAGTTCTATTTTATATCATTAGTTATAAGTATTGTGTGTAAACTTATTTGTAATGATGGGAAGAGAAACCGCCACAGCTGGGGGTCAGTGGGTGCGCCATGCGGGAGGTGGGCCTAACTCACTAGCACTCCCCCCTCCCCCCTCCCCTCAGTGCTAGGGGAGCCTTTGTCTATCCCAGAGGAGAGAGAGAAATTACGTAATGGTTGTCAGTGGGCGGTCCTTAGTAGTTCACGTTGGGCTCACTAGAGGGCCGGGTATAAAAAGGGAAGTCTAGCCATTTTTTCGTCAGAACTCATTAGGCAGAGCGACTTCTCATTTCCCTTGCTAACTTTATATATTCTTCTGACTGATGTGAACTTTCTCTACTACCTTACATTCTCATCTCCTCTTTTCCCTGCCTGTTTAACTTCCATGGTCCCGTTGGTGCAGAGCTAGTCAGCCAACGTATTATCGCTTGAGTTCTCACTAGAAACTTGCCTATTAGATAGCCTATTTTGGAAGGGTTAACTTAGAATAGGATTGATTTATGTTTGTTGCACTTGTATATGCATTTCCCTGTGTGTTATTATTATTATTCCTGTTTTCTGCTAGTCTAGGTAATGCTAGACTGGGGTAAGGCTTTTCTGTGTTACGAGTTGTTGTTTGATGCAGTGGTTAAGCGATAAACCTGCATACTCGTTTCGGTTCAGTGAAGCCTAGGTTGTCTTCGCGGCTGACTGTGTTAAGTTAATAATTTACAGTGCGTGAGGGCAAGAGCCTAACCACCCTGTATTTTATTAACAGTTTGTTTTTACTTTGTCAAGGAGCCGGGAGAAAACCAGATACAAGGGATCTGGATTTCTCAAAGTGCACTTGTTAGTGTTAACGTAATACTTTAAACAGTTGTGAGGACTTCGCTAGGCTACGAGCCGTTTTTGCTCAGTCACTGCTACCTTTTGCCCACAGTACCCCAGCTAGACTTTACTCGATTAGTAGATACAGAATAGTATTGAAGCTTTCCTTATGTATGATATTGTTTATGCACTATTGATTTCATGTGTTGCACGCTTGGCTACTTTAGTGATTAGTGGCCCACGAGCACAATCCGAGTAGGCTATTGCCGTTGCATTTGCGGAGTACTTCTTTTTAATGTTTGCCATTTACTATTGCATATTCTTTTAATTATTCTTATGCCAATTTAAACCTTTAATAGTATTTAATTGCCAGTGTTTTGCTTATTGAATTACTGTTCAAAATCCGATACGTACTTCTTACGAGCATCCGAGAAGCATCTAACTTTTTTCAGAAGATTCCTTGCTCGATGCTTAAGGACTATTAATTAACGTAACGTAATAGTGCCGATCCGAAGTAGAGGGTGGAGGACTTCTTAAGTTCTTAGTCAAGGGTGGATTACTTCGGCTTCGGCCAACACTATTCTTTGGTGTTGTTGTTTCTTACTTCTTTGTTTGATTGTTGACCAGACTAGAGAATTCCTGTCTCTTTATTAGTCTGTTGTTGAACACTAGTACCGAGTTCTTGTATACCCCGTTATAGCAGATTGAACTCTGGAGGGTATTGGTGTTTTTTGTTCGGCTGGCAGTACTCAGGGGTTGGGATCGTGTGTTTCCGTTGTGGCAGCGAGCCGTATTCGAGTCCTGATTGAGAGCCCTTGTGTACCCGAGTGCCAGGTCGTAACAAATGGCGACCTTGCTTAGGATTTTGTGAACAGTATAAATTTTTGCAGAGTTGTACAACATTTGTTTGTTTGTATTTTAGCGTGCATATTGAAGAATATTTTTTTTGTATGGCAATTAGTAAAGCATTTAAGAGACTCCAGTTAATTTAGTAATTAGTGCTTGCATAGGAAGTTTAACACTTTTGTCTCAAGAATTTTGTTGTGGACTTCAGTATGTCGTGCATTAGCACTGACGATGAGCGAGAGATGCCATTTGAAGGTGTGCCGTTAGTAACCAGTGAGGAGGATGCTAGAGTTTTTGTGAGTAAGCGGTACCACGTGACGGAGGAGAGGCTGACTGGGGTGGATGTTTGTGGCTTGCACCTGATAGCCAAGGTTTTGGGCATTTCCAATGTAGTAGGGATGTCCAAGGGGGAGCTGATTTCCTGGGTGTTGCGTGGGCGACATGGGGTTTCGGAGGAGAGGGCGTTTGGGGGGGTTCCTCCCCAGATCCCCTCTCACTTGACTCCCACAGTGCCGTCCACTCAGTTACCGGAGGTCAGCACTCTCCCACAGAGGGATGAGAATTGGCAGATTGGAGTGCCCTCGGGTGGTGCACATGGTGGTTCCCCAGTTTTTGCCCCCCCTCCTTCAGTAGTGGCAGCTCCCTCTTCCTGCCTGTCTCCAGATATGGTATTTAGACTTGAGCTTGCTAAGATTGAGGCTAGGAAGCAGGAGAATGAGACCAGGAGGCAGGAGATTGAGGTTAGGAGGCATGAGGCTGAGCTTAGGTACGACTTGGAGAAATATTGTGCTAAATTGGATTTAGATAAAACTCATGCAGAGTCGACAGGGACTCGGATGGGCCGTGAGGGCCAAGTAAGAGAACAGTCCTTGGCCCAATTAGTCAAATTGGTGCCGGTATTTAGTGAAACTGAAGTCACAGAATTTTTTAATCGTTTTGAGAAGAAGTGTAGGGAGCATAATTGGCCTGAAGAGAAGTGGGCAGCTCTAGTCTCCTCAAGACTTACGGGTAAGGGTCTGAAGGCTTATGATGCACTGCCTTTAGAGTCTTGCATTGACTACCCAGAATTTAAGAGAGCTGTCCTACGGGCATACGAGTTGCAACCGGAAACATATCGATTGAAGTTTCGGGGTGTTACAAAGACTAGGGAGGCGACCTTTCTTGAACATGCCCGGGACTTAAAAGATGCACTTAAAAACTGGACACGTTCTGAGAAAGCTGAGACGGCCGAACAGTTGACTGAGCTGTTTCTGCTCGAGCAGTTTTATAAGTGTACTGGTGCAGAAATGACTTTAACAATTAAAGAAAAGAACCCAAAAACTCTACAGGAGGCAGCTGAGATGGCTGACCTCCGGCTATCACTAATTCGTGGGTGCAGGTCTGCCCAGCGTAGTGAAGCAGGTAACAAGGGGCGTGACGCCCCACCCCCCCGAGTTAGTGATATACCTTATGCAAACAAGTACAAGAGCCATGATACCAAGACTGACCACAAGACTAGCACCGTCCCATTTAAGAAGGGGCCGGGCCCTTCCCAGTACCAAGGGAAGCCCAAAGGGGAGTTGGAGTGTTATCAATGTCATAAAAAGGGGCACTTTGCAAGAGTCTGTCCTAGCAAACCACCTACAGCAGCTGTGTCTTTGGCCTGCAACATTGGTGTGTCTCCGAAGTCATCTGAGTTTGCCCGGGGCAGTTCGTCAGAGGCTGAGGCACAGCCAATGCAGAAGCACCTGGGAGGCTCGAACCCTGCTCAGGATGTTTTTTGCGACCATAGAGGGCGGGGTTGCGTGATGTGGGCGGGGCGCAAGCATGGAGTAGAGGTCTTGCGTGATACAGGTGCTTCCCAGACTCTGATGAAAAACTTGACTGGCTACCCTATAAACGTGGCTCGGGTGGTAGTGGTGCAGGGTATTAATGCAACTCGGTCATACCCGCTGGTGCGGTTGGAGTTGGAGGTGGATGGTGTGGCACGTGAATTGGATGTCGGGATTGTGGAGAAACTGCCAGTGGAGGGCGTCGACCTTCTTCTCGGCAACGACTTTGCAATGCCCGCTTCTGAGGTTCTACCCTTAGTCGTTGCCGAGAGGCCGGCCGACGTGAGTAGGGAAGAGCAAGAGTGGGTCGAGCGGTGCCAGACACAACCCCTGGCGTGTGTTGTCAACCGAGCTCGGGCAGCTAAAGTGTCACAGCCTAGTCCTCCGTCTTCAGACCAGCGGAGGAACGATCAACAGGAGGAGGCTAAAGCTGGAGTTGGTTTTAAGAGTTTTGACTCGGCGGCTCTCCTGGGTGATTCAGTATTAGCACCATTACTTAATTCTGGAGTAGCCCCTGGGCCTGTCATCGAGAGTGACGAGGCTGGGCATGACGAGTCTCCACGACAGCAACGTTATGTACATCGAGAGAGACAGAGGGAGCAGCCCAGTATCGGGGAAGGTCATGCATTGCTCCGGGAGCAGTTAGATCGCTTGGCACCCTCAGATATACGTCGGTTGCAACTAGAGGACCCTGAGCTCCAAACGTGTGCTAATGGAGCTGTAGAGCTCGACGAGGACGGCGATGCACAGCCAGGAGATTTTTTTTATTTAGAAGGCATCCTCTATAGGCGTTTTCAAGACCCTAAACGTAGTTGGCCAAAGGGGTCCGGAGTAGTGGACCAGTTGGTGGTGCCACGGGAGTGCAGGGATAGCCTACTGAGGTTGGCGCATGACACACCACTGGCAGGACATCTAGGGGTGAGAAAAACGGTGGCGGCTTTGGGGAAATTGTTTTGGTGGCCAGGATGAAGTCTCATGTGCAGTCATGGATAAACTCATGTGATATTTGTCAACGTGTCGGGAAACCGAACCAAGTTATTCCTAAGGCTCCGTTACACCCTATTCCTGTGATTGGGCCACCCTTTAGTAAAATTATTGTTGACATGGTTGGTCCACTCCCTCCCACTAAGGCTGGAAATAAATTTTTGTTAACCATAATGGATGTTGCCACTAGATACCCCGATGCATACCCTATGAAAAATGGAATGGCTAAGACGGTAGTCAGTAACTTGTTGTGGTACTTCTCAAGGTACGGGTACCCGGAGGAGATTCAGTCTGATCAGGGATCTAATTTCACCTCCAACATGTTCAAGCAAACAATGCAACAGCATGGGATACGAGCAGTAGTATCGTCAGCGTATCACCCTGAGAGTCAAGGGGTGCTTGAGCGGTGGCATGCTACACTTAAAAGCATGCTCAGGTGTTATTGTGCTGACAACGGTATGGATTGGGATCTTGGATTGCCTTATGTGCTGTTTGCTGCTCGGGAGGTACCTGGTGAGAGCCTGGGATTTAGTCCAAACGAGCTGATTTTTGGACACCGTGTCAGGGGCCCCCTTAACATGCTGAAAGAAATTTGGGAGGGGACTGTGCAGCCTTGTCCATTATTAAAGTATGTGCTTGAAAGCCGTGAGCGCATGCTTAAGAGTCTGGAGATGGCAGGTAGAAATTTGACAGAATCACAAGCTTTGATGAAGGACAGGTATGATCGCAAAGTGAGTCTCCGGAAGTTCACTGTAGGACAAGAGGTATTAATTTTGTTGCCTTTGGTTGGTAACCCCCTCTCTGCGAAGTACACTGGACCTTATAAAATTGTAGAAAAAATTTCAGACTTAGATTACCTTGTTGCCACTCCAGACAGGAGGAAAAAGAACCAGTTATGTCACGTGAACCTTATTAAATAGTATGTGAGGCGCCCCTCTGAGCCTCTCACTCTCCCTGTGTTGGCTTGTTGCGGCCGTGGTGGAGAAGGAGAGGGGGACAGTCAAGCTTCAGAGGAGGATAGCTGGGATCAACATGTTTCAGCGGATCAGTGGGCGGGGAACTCGAGCCTAAGGGCTGACGAGGCTATAGCTCATTTGCCTGAGCCGCAGTTTGATGCTATCCGTCAGTTGTTCGGTTCATACCCCACTGTATTTGCTGAACACCCAGGCCTCACTACTCAGGCTATGCATGATGTTGACGTGGGGGACCATCTACCCTTTAAGTCAATCCCGTACCGTGTGCCCCCCATAAAACTACCAGCTCTGAGGGATGAGTTGGAGTATATGCTCGGTAGAGGGTTGATAGAGAAAGGCACAGTTAAGTGGACTTCCCCCGTAACACTGCAGCCTAAGCCAGATGGCAAGGTACGCTTTTGTATTGATTTCCGTAGGTTGTTGTTGTTGTTGTTGTTCCCTAAGCTGCCTGGCCGAACAGCCCCGAGTCCCTGAGAAAGGCCATGGCCACGATCGGGCTTTCCCACAGAGCTCTCATTGAGTGTAGATTGTGTTGTTGGCGTAAGTGGTTGTGTGAAATGCAGTCTAGATGTGTTTTATGGTATGGGGTGCTGTGTTACATCCCGGGCAGGCGTCGACAACGGAGTCATCCAGTCTCTTCTGATAGCTCAGGAGAGCTGGATGGTGTCCGCATCTCAGCTGGCCAGGTGGACTCTGTCCTCGCGAGGAAGGGAGGATTCGGAAGGATGGATTTCGGGAGGTCGTGCATGCAGCTGTGTGTTGTCTGTGAGTGAGTGGATGGATCGGTGAGATATGAGTATGGATGTGCTTCTGGATGTTGGTTCGGGTGGGCAGGAGGGAGAGAGGACAATAATTGTGTGTGATACCGTGTGCTGGGTTGTTGTTTGATATTTCTTGGTGTCTGTGGGTGTGTTGCCATGTAGTTTAGTGGGTGGTCTTGGTTCGTGGAGGCTGCTGCCAGGAATTGAGTGCCTCTCATGTCCATGGTCTTTGACTTTGAGGATTTTGGTTTCTTGATGTAGGTGATCTGTGGGTGCAGTAGCTGTGCAGCCTGTAATGATCTTCAGGGCTTTGTTTTGAATAGTCTGTAAGGTCTTATGTGTTTCAGCTAGGTTAGAAGCCCAGGCTGGGCTTGCGTATTCCATCACTGATCTTATGATTGTTTATATACTGTGTGGTAGTTTCTTTGTGTCCAAATTTTGTGTGAGCAAGTGACCTGAGGGCGTTAAGTCTGGGTGTCAGTTTCTTTTTAATGTTGTGGTGTGCTGTTTGAATGTCATATGATCATATGTTACTCCTAGGATTTTGGGTGTGTGTGTATGTGTTAGGTGTGTTGTTTATGGTGAGTTGAGGGATGTATTCGTGTTCTCCTGTCCAACTTGTGAGCAGGGTTGCGGTGGATTTGGCTGGGGCTAGATTAAGTCTGTTTGTAGTGCACCGCCATGTAGTGTGTTGAGATAGGGTTGAAGGAGATCTGTTGCTCTTTTGGGTCATGGTGTGTGCATGTGAGTGTTATGTCATCTGCATAGGAGGCTAAGTTTATTTGGGGCGTATTGGGTGTAGTTATATCGTGCATGTACAGATTGAAGAGTGCGGGCGATAGGACGGATCCTTGTGGGACTCCGTTTGGAAAGTTTCTGATTTTAGATGACTGACCGGCAAAAGATACGTGTGCACATCTGCCTGCTAGGAAGTTGGCCAGCACCGTTTTGTGTTGTTGTGCATGTTTGTGTTGTAGATTTTGTTTGTTAGGTTGTGGCGGGGGATGGCATCGAAGGCTTTACTAATGTCGAGTGTGGCTAATAGTGATCTGTGTGGTGGTCTAGCTGAATTGATGCCGTCGAAAGCTCTTTGTGTAAGGTCTGTGAGAAGAGTGTTTGTGGAGTGCAGTGGCCTAAAGCCATGTTGTGTTGGAGCTAGGGGTAGGTCGGTGTAATTAGTTGTAATACTAGGCGTTCCATGACTTTGGAGGGGGAGCAAAGGAGTGTGATGGGGCGGTGCGAGGAGGGTAGCGTGGGGTCTTTGTTGGGTTTGGGGAAAGTGATGATGATACCATGCTTCCAAATGTCTGGTATTGTGTTGTGTGAATAGCTGTAGTTTGATATGTTAGTGAGTGCTTGTATGCCTTGTGGTCCCAGGTGTCTGAGGTGTATGTTGCTTATGTTGTCTAGGCCACAGGCGGGTGAGTGCTTGAGATTGTTGATGATATGCTTTGTCTGGTGATTGGTGAAGGGTGTATAGTCAGGGTCTGTGGGGAATTGTCTCTTACGTCGGATGACACGTCGGTCGTCTTTGTGAGGTTTTAGGTGGCTGACATGTGAAAAGTGATTGATGAGAGTGTTTGCTTGTTGTTTACATGAAGGAGTAGAGTCTGTTGTTGTGATTGCAGCATGTGATTGTGTTGTGTTGCTGTTGGAAAGTGATGCTGTTTAGTGTTTTGTAGAGTTTTTTGGGGTTTGTTTTGTGATCAAGTGTTTGTAGGAAGTTATTCCAATTTAGTATTTTTGTTCTTGTATTTTGTTGTTAGTTTGGGTGTTGAGTGCTTGAATTTGTTGTGTGATGTCTTGTGTGTGGGGTGCTGGGGAGTTTCAGTATGTCGCGTTGTCTGATGAGGTTTTGAATTTCTGGTGTGAAGTTGGGGTTGTGTCTTTTTCTGTTACCTCTTGGAATGTGTTTCTTGTCAGCGTTTTGGATAGTTTTATTGAGTATGTGTACAGCATTGTTGATGTTAGTGATGGGTGTACTGTTTAGAGTTGTGAAGTGTTGTTCTGTCTCATTGTGAATGCTTCCCAGTTAGCTCTTTTATAATTGGTGTATGTGTGTTTGTGGCTAGCTGGGGTGAGTCTGGTTTTGGTGGTGATAATGATCGGGAGGTGGTCAGAGCCTAAGGTTCTGACCACCCTCCAGGATGTTGTGGGGCGAGTTCTGGGGAGCAAAAGGTGATGTCTGGAGATGATGGGTTATAGAGGGCTTGGTGAGGAATATGGGTATGTTGATGGATGTCGTTAAGGATGATGAGGTTATCGGTTTGGTTTTGTAGTACCAGCCCTCTGTCTGTGTCGGGGTTGTCGACAAACCAGGCCGACGTCTTGGCGTTGAAGTCACCACCCAGGATGATGTGTGGGGTGTGTGGGGTGTTTGTGATGTGTTGTAAGTGTGGTCTGTATTCATTTGGTACTGTAGGGGATGTTTGGGGAGGGATGTATGTGTTTATGATGGTTATGTTGGAGTTGTTGCCAGTGCGTATTTTAATTGACTGTATTTCTGTTGTGTTATCATTTGGGGGGAGGAGTGATTTGGTTTGTACACTGGTTACTATGTATGATATTTCTTTGTGTACCAGGGTGATGAGTCCACCGCCCCCGCCGACAGCCCGGTCTTGTCTGATGGTGGTGAAATTATGAAATGTGGTGTTTTTTGTGTTGTGCGGAGTTTTGTTTCTTGTAAGATGGCAATGTGTATGTTGTGTTGTTTGATGAAGTGTGAGAGTTCGTGTTTCTTTGTGTTGATGCCATCTATGTTCAGTTGAAGAATGTTAATGTTATGTGCACGATGTACGTTGGTGCTGCTGCACGAGGATGGGGTGGGGGTGGGGGTGATGGGGGGGTGGGGGTGAGGGAGGGGCTGGGGGTTGGGATGGGTGAGGTGGGGGTGGGGATTGGGGAGCAGGAGATGGGGTAGGTTAAACGGTTTGACTCCAACTAACCCATATCCTCTTCCTCGGGTTGATGATAGTGTTGACAAAATTGGTAATGCTCGTTTTTTGTCTAAAGTAGATTTAGTAAAAGGTTACTGGCAAGTACCTTTGTCCGAGCGTGCTAAAGAGGTATGTGGTTTTGTTGTGGACGGGAGTACCTACCGGTGCAATGTTATGCCTTACGGACTTAAGAATGCACCAGCAACGTTTCAGAACCTGATGAATGAAATTGTAAAGGACATTCCAAATTGCACCGTATATTTGGACGATGTAATCATTTATGATGACGACTTTGAGAGCCATTGTGAGCACCTTGAGACCTTGTTCCGGAAACTTAGTGAAGCAGGTCTGGTAGTAAATTTGGCAAAGTGTGACTTCGTAAAAGCCACTGTGCAGTACCTTGGGTTTGTAGTGGGAAGGGGACAGGTGTGCCCTCCTCAGAACAAGGTAAAGGCTATCAATAAATTTCCGCACCCAACAACCAAGAAGCAGATTATGAGATTCTTGGGTATGATAGGCTACTACAGACGCTTCATAAAAGGTTACACCACTCTCACAGATTTGTTATCTAAAGACAAAAAGTTTTTGTGGGCACCTGAGTGTGAAAAGGCTTTCACTTTGGTGAAACATTTGCTATGTACTCACCCGATACTCAGGGCCCCAGACTTTAACAGGCCTTTTCAGCTGGCAACAGATGCTAGTGGTGTAGGGGCTGGTGCCGTCTTGCTACAGACAGACAATGAAGGTGTGGAACACCCAGTAAGTTTCTTTTCTAAGAAGTTCAATGCTGCACAAAAGAACTATTCTACAATAGAAAAGGAATTACTGGCGATTGTGCTGTCGCTCAGGCACTTCGAGGTGTATGTTCCAGCCTATGGCCCAGTCGTGGTTATCTACACTGATCATCACCCTTTGAGATTCCTGAATCAATTTCACAATCGCAATATAAGACTGACCTTTGACTGGTCTTTGATGTTGCAGGAGTATAACCTGGACATCCGTCATATTGCTGGATGTGACAATGTGATCGCGGATTGTTTATCAAGGGTGGATGATCAGTCGTAGGCTATCACAGGTGTGTGGGTTTGAGTGGAGGAAAATAGGCTGCCCTTATAGTGCAGCCGGGAAAAACATATTAAAATATAAAAATCATATAAAAACTCTTTCTTTTGATATAGATAATCGTATAAGTTTGTCATAGCCTATAGAGTTTGAGTAGTCCACGAACTATCAAACGGCTGAGCTGCTGTAAGCTCGCTCTGGGAGCATGATATTGTGTCTTTTTGCTATTGTTGGGAGGAGTTATAAAATGTGATTTTTTTTTTAATAAGATGTGTTTTGGTGATAAACTCAGCTTTGTTTTAGTGCCATGCGGTCGCTGGGTGTGAGGGGCTTGATGGGGTTCTGTGTTTGTCAGATTTTAGCTCAGGGTTGAGCAAGTAAAATCTTGGGGGAGGTGTGACGCATGTCCAGTGTGAGCATGCTGTACAGAACGCCTAGTCATGCCCCACTCTCGCTAGGATCGTCAGGGCAGGAACTTTGGCTGTAGTCTATGTAGAGTTTCCTAACTTAGTTCATGTGAGCCGTTGTACTATAAGTATTATGAATATGTATTTTGTTTTCATCTGAGTCAACGAGTTCTATTTTATATCATTAGTTATAAGTATTGTGTGTAAAACTTATTTGTAATGATGGGAAGAGAAACCGCCACAGTTGGGGGTCAGTGGGTGCGCCATGCGGGAGGTGGGCCTAACTCACTAGCACTCCCCCCTCCCCTCAGTGCTAGGGGAGCCTTTGTCTATCCCAGAGGAGAGAGAGAAATTACGTAATGGTTGTCAGTGGGCGGTCCTTAGTAGTTCACGTTGGGCTCACTAGAGGGCCGGGTATAAAAAGGGAAGTCTAGCAATTTTTTCGTCAGAACTCATTAGGCAGAACGACTTCTCATTTCCCTTGCTAACTACATATATTCTTCTGACTGATGTGAACTTTCTCTACTACCTTACATTCTCATCTCATCTTTTCCCTGCCTGTTTACCTTCCATGGTCCCGTTGGTGCAGAGCTAGTCAGCCAACGTATTATCGCTTGAGTTCTCACTAGATACTTGCCTATTAGATAGCCTATTTTGGAAGGGTTAACTTAGAATAGGATTGATTTATGTTTGTTGCACTTGTATATGCATTTCCCTGTGTGTTATTATTATTATTCCTGTTTTCTGCTAGTCTAGGTAATGCTAGACTGGGGTAAGGCTTTTCTGTGTTACAAGTTGTTGTTTGATGCAGTGGTTAAGCGATAAACCTGCATACTCGTTTCGGTTCAGTGAAGCCTAGGTTGTCTTCGCAGCTGACTGTGTTGAGTTAATAATTTACAGTGCGTGAGGGCAAGAGCCTAACCACCCTGTATTTTATTAACAGTTTGTTTTTACTTTGTCAAGGAGCCGGGAGAAAACCAGATACAAGGGATCTGGATTTCTCAAAGTGCACTTGTTAGTGTTAACGTAATACTTTAAACAGTTGTGAGGACTTCGCTAGGCTACGAGCCGTTTTTGCTCAGTCACTGCTACCTTTTGCCCACAGTACCCCAGCTAGACTTTACTCGATTAGTAGATACAGAATAGTATTGAAGCTTTCCTTATGTATGATATTGTTTATGCACTATTGATTTCATGTGTTGCACGCTTGGCTACTTTAGTGATTAGTGGCCCACGAGCACAATCCGAGTAGGCTATTGCCGTTGCATTTGCGGAGTACTTCTTTTTAATGTTTGCCATTTACTATTGCATATTCTTTTAATTATTCTTATGCCAATTTAAACCTTTAATAGTATTTAATTGCCAGTGTTTTGCTTATTGAATTACTGTTCAAAATCCGATACGTACTTCTTACGAGCATCCGAGAAGCATCTAACTTTTTTCAGAAGATTCCTTGCTCGATGCTTAACCTGACAAGCGTGATATAGACCTAGGTGCTAGGGTAGTTATTTGTGCATTTCTAGCCCTGGATTCTGACATAATTCGTTATATTTACAATATAAACCATTATTTGTTTTCGGTATGCTTTTATTTTACATATATGATGTATATATGAACCTTCAAGAGTGCTAAAATAAGTGGGAAAAGCATTTGGGTGGTGAAAAACGAAGATATTGGCCACCCGGTCATAATCTCAGGCGAGAGAGAGACACAGGCAGCCCTCCCCTCTCGCTGTCTGGGAGTCAACTGAGACGAGCGGGGCGGTGTGTGCCGGTGTCTGGGTGTTGCATAACGATCTTTTATGCAACCCACTTGTGCTACATTATCGCGGGAGAGAAAAATAACCGATAAATGATGATAATAAGAGGAAAAATAGGTGATAATTGAGGAGGGGAGGGAGGGGGGAATAAGGTGGGGAAGGAGGGGAGGGGGGTGGGTGAGATTTACATGGATGAGTACTGGAGGGAATGATCTCACCTAGAGACAAATTTCTTTGTTTTGATAGGCCCTTTTTTTTTATGGAAGGCTTTTTTATGGTCCTGCTTCCGTGAGGCCTATCGCGTTCCCTATAGGAAGCCTTCCGTGAGGCCTATCGCGCTTGCCGGGTTAAGGACTATTAATTAACGTAACGTAATAGTGCCGATCCGAAGTAGAGGGTGGAGGACTTCTTAAGTTCTTAGTCAAGGGTGGATTACTTCGGCTTCGGCCAACACTATTCTTTGGTGTTGTTGTTTCTTACTTCTTTGTTTGATTGTTGACCAGACTAGAGAATTCCTGTCTCTTTATTAGTCTGTTGTTGAACACTAGTACCGAGTTCTTGTATACCCCGTTATAGCAGATTGAACTCTGGAGGGTATTGGTGTTTTTTGTTCGGCTGGCAGTACTCAGGGGTTGGGATCGTGTGTTTCCGTTGTGGCAGCGAGCCGTATTCGAGTCCTGATTGAGAGCCCTTGTGTACCCGAGTGCCAGGTCGTAACAGTACTATGTAGCATCATGTGTCATAGTACCCATAGAAATGGGGTATAACAAAAAATATTGATAATAATTTTAATAATATAATTATTGATAGATGTTTTAACTCTCACCAGCTAAGGATAGCCTAATAAGCCAACCAGGTGTATTTCCATTGGTCCTTGTGCAGTGGGGAAAGTAATGACTCGGTGCTTCTGAAAATCCTTTAACCCCTTGAAGATCATGCACATTTTTAGATAGTTTATTCTGGCTATTATTAAACAATTTTATTGAAATTATGAATGGTATGTGGAAGTCGGAAGGTTAATTAAGATAGTTGTTACAATTTTAAATGCCACAGAACTTTCATAACCTGTGTAAAATCGCCAAATGATAGTCAGAATAAATTCAAATTGTGACTAAGATCCTCAAAGGGTTAATGCGCTAAGAAGAGGCACGATCATGGTCCCTCTGGGTTAAAGTACAAGACGCTAGTTACTTCACCAGCATCCGTAGTAGAGTAGCTGGCACCCATTTGTCAACACACTTTCACCCCTCTTCCGTTCAACTTTCTAGCAGCTCTACATCTGAATTCTCTGGAACTCTCCCTCATCCTAAGAATTTGTTCAAGCTTCAAGTATCCAGATGTTTTAGCTCTCTATCACTTTTAACTTTGGGAGGGACACTAGTTAGCCTACATTATAGGAATATAGGCAGATGTACTTAGTGTCCTCATTATTCATGTATGGGAGGAAAACCAAGTTGTCCAGACATTTTAAGCCTAATGTACCTTGAATTTGTTTCCATTTTAACTTTGCAGTGGGGTGGAGGCTTATTACAGGCAGCTTTGTGTTTTGTTCCCTTCACACACATAGGAAACAATGGCGTCTGCCAAGGTAAGACTAGGGTGAAAAAAGAATGTACAAGTATATACACTGGGTGTCTCTACAGAGAGTTGTGATGCAGAGGTAAAGGGTTTTGTAATAAAGGGTGGAAGAATTTCAGTGAGAGGTCTCTATCTCCACATTAAATTGTAATTATAGCCTATGCTGCGTACGTACGTGTGACTAAATGTATCGCCACAGTAAGCGAGGAAAAGGAATGAGACACCATAGGGTAAAGTCAAGAAACTATAGCCAAGGAAACTATAAAAAAGTACAGGAAAGAAAGATAAGAAGTCCTCCACAGTCCTATGCGCGCTCTCTCTCTCTCTCTGTCTCTCTCTACGAACATTCTTCATGGACTCACTCATTAGGCTACATGTATTCATTCTTCATGGACTCAGTCATTTTGGATAGACTCATGGTTCATACCCTCATTCTTCATGAATACTCATTCTTCATGGGTTCGTTCATTCTTCATGGACTCATTCTTATGGGCTGGGGTCTCAGTGCACGGACGGACGTGCTGGCGGTCGGAGGTGGGTCTCTCGCGCTCCCGCCCACTGACACTAGATTTCTACAGCTTTAACAGGTTTTAACCCCTTATTAGAGGGGCCCGACTTAAGTCCGTATAGAGAACACCTGCCCAAAGAGCGGGGCCCAACTTTAGTCTGTGGCAATTTTGGAGCAATATTGCCTCTGAGAGAGAGAGACGAGCGGTGGGCGGAGCATAGGTCGGGCTCTGACCATTCGCCACGGGTCCAGCGGGCCTACTGACGTTTACTCCACACACATCCACCCTCCCTCCCTCACTACACAGGGTATTATGTCAAGAAATTACCATATTTTAGGGATTTTTCATTCGTCTTGCACGATCGTTGCAAGAGAACGCGTGGTCGTAGGAGGATGGTTCTGGTGTCATTGAAAATCTGAATTAACGCCCTTTCAGGGATACATAATTGTATTACGCTCTGGCTCTTGTTTATGCATGAAAAAGAGCACGGAAACAAGGCCATTTAGGGTAAAACCACCCGCTTGGCGGGTAGTAGAAATTCCTTACGGGCCCACTCGTAAGGCGTTAAAAGCCTGGAAATTGCTGTAAATTGCCATGGCGTTTCGGAACGTCTCCCACAGCCAATGGGTTAAGAATGAGTGAGTCTTCTAAGAATGAACATGACCTAGAAAAAATAAATAATGAGCCATTTTGCTACACTTGTCATTTCTAAAATGTAAGTTTTAATAAAAACAACATGTTTGATAGTTAATAACTACACAATTCATGTAAACTTATATACAGTATAATATGCCATTAACATATGAATCAAAAAGACACATCAGAAATATGGTTTGAATACATATTTCTAGTTTTCGATGGAGATATGCAGCAAATTGGAACCATTTTTAATAATGAGCTATTTTGCTCCACTTTTCGTTGCAAAAATGTAAGTTTTAATAAAAACTATGTTTTATAGTTAATAACTACACAATTTATGTAAACTTATATATAGTCTAATATATAACATATGAAGCAAAAAGACACATCAGAAATATGTTTTGAATACACATTTATACTTTTCAAGGGGATATGCAGCAAATTGTAACAATTTTTAAGGTGAAAAGGGTATTTATTTTAGTTTTTTCTCAAAAACTATCAAACCAAATGATCTCAAAAGTTAGACACGACTTTATCTATTTTAAATACACATTATATTAAGTAAAGGGATAAATTTATCTCTTCATTGACGAAATATGCTCTTACAAAAAAAAAAAAAAAAAAAAAAAAAATCTGAGGAGTGAGAATCCACGTAGACCTTAAGAGCTGACCTACATTTTTTTGGGTGAACTTTTTACATCCTACTTTAAAAATATTATTTTCTGCATAATAATATAATTATGAATCAGTGAGTTGTAGTTCCACTACAAAAGCCATATATGTAGAATATATGGGGGCCAAAATATCGGGTGTTCCAATTTGGTGAACTTTTTCTTAATATGGCTTTTTATTAAAAATTCAATTAATATACTTTGGCATTGGGGACTAATTTCCTTGTCTGTGGTTAATTTATCATCTTTTCCAACCAATAGGAGGGTAAATATCACTTTTAAACCATTTACCAGCTATTATTATTAAGTGCAACAAAATGGGCCAGAAATATCACTTATAATAATAATAATAATAATAATAATAATAATAATAATAATAATAATAAAAATAAAAATAAAAAACAATAATAAATATAATAAAATTATAATAATTATAATTAAGGTAGAAAAGCTCTCCACCAATCACCGCGCTCCCCTAGACTTGCTTGTCTCGCCAGCTGATTTTGACAGTTCTAAACATCAACACGCCACACCTTCCCAGCCAGCCAATCAGCAGTCTCCATTTTCGGAGCGCAAAGCTGAGTTCTCCACCTCACCTCTAAAATCGCTCTCATTCTCTTCACGGACAGTTTCCTCTGGATGCAGTAGGTTCAATACCTCAGTGCCAGCCCTATACTCCAGTAAGCCACTGGAAAACATTTGCAACCAGCTTGCAGGAACTTATTATGAGGAGAAGAGAGCGGAGGTGGAGAAGGCGAGAAATCAAAGCAAGCGGGCTGCCGCGCGAGCCGCTCAGCCAATCACGGCGCGGGAGAGAAGGGGGCGGGACTATAAAGGGAGGGGTGGAGAGGTTACGGAGTTCATTCACCCTTCGGAGCCCACTGGGTTAGTTTCCTGCAACCCGCTTACTCTCTCTCCCTCGGGCACTCAAGGGAACTCGGAAACCACCATTCCAGCTACCCTGCCCCCACCTAAAGTTCCAGCACAGACCATCCCTGAATTTTCCTCACTGTCGCCCACTAGGGGCATACACCATAAGTATCCTGCCGCCTATCGTCACATCGCTGGTCTACACACTCTTAGCCAAGCGATTCAAGAGGGACGACAAATAGTGGACGGGAGTGAGGACTTTCAGAAGAGCTATTGGCCAGCTCTGAGGTGGTAAAACAGTTCCAGCACACACATTTGACCACAGACAAAAGATAAATTTTTACAGGACCCATATTGGGCCCGAACAAGACTTAAACAGAAAGAGAGAAAATGCTTGACTAACCTATAATAATTGATGTGTCCCTATAGGACAAACTAAAGAGAAAAGATTCTAGATTTACATGTAAATAAAAGGATGATGTGTTAACCCGGGAACTGCGGGGAGACTCTTAAGAGTTCCCCCGGCGGACTGCGGGGAGACTCTTAAGAGTCAGAGAAAAAAAAAAATCAACTTTTGACATCGAAAAAAAAAAAAAAAAAAAAAAAAGATTTTTGGCCCCTGGGCCATGCAAAATCTCAGTCCTCTACCTCCCCTCCTTCCCCACTGTCCTCCTCTCCTTCAGTTATCACCTATTTTCCCTGTTATTCCCTTATTCTGAGGTATATTTTCGTGCTAACATTAGAAATCCGGTTACAGGGTGTGGTCATCACTGATAGCAAGCGAATGCAAGAGAGAAAGAGAGAGTATCGATCGACTGTGTCTCAGTGGCCTTGGGGGAAATTGACGGGAAAGCAGCTTGCCTCACCCATACATTATACAACTCGCGGGCTATATCTCCGATTTTGACCATCCAAACGCTGTTTTCACTCGTTTTATTGTTGTTTCAGGTTAATACCTTTATAATCAACCCAAAATAGGCGCATATGGATAAGTATTAATGCTATTAATGGTACAATGAATATTTTAGTGACGGAAACACCTCAAATACGTCAGCACAGGGGGACGTTTCCAATTACCCCCATGCGCACTTGTTAGGATAAGAATAATTATTTTTGTTAGCAAAGGCACAATGCCGAGAGTGTAATTAGATAGGATCTGATAGGAAAGATTTAAGTATATAAAGTAAAAAGGGGGAAATCATTTCTTGAAGACAGAGGGGCAACCAATAGTCTCAGGGGAAATCAGTTTTGGGTAAGTTGCCCGATAGGTCAGTTATAAGATAGGAAAGGACATTCGTCCACATAAATAACGAACTTGTATGTTAAAAAGGATACTATATCCATTATCATTTGCGAGGAAATTGGGATAGTTTTGAGGGAGCGTTAAGGACGTCTCGTCAACTATAGTAATGTATTCATAAGAAGTTATGTAAAGGATTATAAACGTGACGCTTTCCCATGTAGAGGTCTTGAGGTATAGTTTACCCATTTAAGAAATATTATCGATCAAGTGTGTATTGTGGATATAGCTTATTTGTAATAGGAGTAACCGTGACGCTTTTCCATGTAGAGGACTTGAGGTATAGTTTACCCATTTAAGAAACATTATCGATTAAGTGTGTATTGTGAATATAGCTTATTTGTAATAGGATTGCGGGAGTGTGTAAGTGGGAAGTGTTATCAATTAGATTTATCAAGGTAAAGAGTGTAAACAACCTGTTCATGTGCGTAACTGTATACTAGACTCCAAGATTGTATTTGAGAAGAAAATCTAACTAACTTATAATTCCGGCCGGTTCATTTGTAAGAATCTATTGTCTATTCAGAGAGTGTTAAGGTACCCTTGTTGTAACGACGTCTTTGTTATATGAGTTAATGTAAGATATAGGAAAGAGTAGTAAAGAGATTATATGTATTAATTCCTTGGTCTCGAGAGTAGACACAATAGGCCCAGTGGACGTGTTTAATTCTTAAGGATAGATAAAGAATATCAGTTTTGGTTAAGTAGGTAAATAACGATTGTTTTATTAGGCCCTGGTCTCCACCGTAGACACAGCAGGGCTCGGAATAAACTCTAGTAAATTAGAAACTAATAACGTGCCTTTGGATCGAAGTCGACTTGAGTCAATACCTGAATAACGGGAATTCAGCTAGGGAGTAACGGGAGCTCTAGGGTGCCAAAGTACAACCTATCGTGAATCGACGTAATATTCAATCTGCGTTTTGAACTCATCTCGGCCCGAGCAGAGAAACCGTTATTAGAGTAGTTAGGAAGTTTTGTTAAATAAAGTATACAAACTTCTAGATGACTGTCGATTTATCCCCCGCATAAGTAGTATAGTCGAGAAAATAAAATAAATACTACATTTTGGTGGCAAGCGGTGGGATTCGACAAATCATTTAGATTAAGTATAATTATCTAAAAGAACAGACATCATGACGGGCGTATTACCATTCAGATTATGGGAAGAAGGGAAGGAAGAAATCGAGCCCTGGATCGAGCAGTTAGAATGTCAGTTCACGTTACTTAACGTAGGAGAAAATGGAAAGAAAATCGCCTATGGAAAGGCACACTTAGGCAAGGCCCTGAACGATGTAAGAGTACGTCTAGAGGGACTTGTGTCATGGGCCGAAGTTAGGAGTGCCCTAATTGAAGAATTTGGCCGAGAAACCTCCACCAGGAAGGCCAGAAACAAACTGAAGAGTCTGAAACTCGACGGCCAAAATGTGAGAGCCCTGAAGAGGGAGATCGCGAAAAATGTCAAACTAGCGTATCCCCATATGGATCAAGAGAGCCAGGAAACAGAGATCAGGGAGATTATGATCCAAGCATGCCCGGTGGAAGTTAGAAAGCACTGTATTATTCATGAAGTGAATATTACTAAGGAACTCATGGAGGTCATTAAAAAGATCATGGAGGCCCGAGAAGTAAGAGAGGAAAAGACGAAAGGGGAGGAGGGGAACTCAAACAAAGGGTTTCCGAGAACCCTGATCCGATGCTTCACCTGTAGACAGACCGGACACCTAGCTAGGAACTGTTCCAACCGTCCACAAGCCCCAACCCCTAGATTTAACCCCAGACCCGCACTTCCAAACGATCGACCACTACCAAGGGGAACCGGTCCAAACCAGGGAGGAATGCTTCCGGTAGAATACAGGGAGACAGAGAGCCAGCCAAAAGTCACGATGCCGGAAGAGAGAGAACATTTTCTGTTAAACCTCACATAGAAGGGCGGTATAGTGAGGTCAACATCTTAGAGAGACAAACGCCTTGTGAAACTATAGTAATCAATGGGAAAGCCGCCAACATGCTAATTGATACGGGGGCAAACAGAAGTTGTCTTTTAGAGAATTTTGTAAAAAAAAATCAGAAAGAAATGGGCCCCTTAAATCAAACCAGTATTCAGTTGGCAGGAGGCGGGGGTCAACCACTGACGATCCTAGGGAAAACTAATAGGGTAGTAGTACTATGGAAAGGAATTAAATTCACCACCGATTTCTGTGTTTTATCGGGAAAATCGAACAGTGGAGTCGATGAGTATCTGGGGTCATGAGTCTCATGAGTCATATTTTTTTTTTTCTATATTCCAACTACTCCCTCTTGGGTATAGGCTGAGAGCCTGTACATTCCACCGCTCAACACGGTGAAGCCCGTGGGAGTAACTATCCAGTGTGGGCCGAAAGACACAACGACCACCCTACGCCCTCAAATAGTAGCTACCACAGGAAAACTGTCTATCCCCCCTAGATCTTGGAAAATTATAGAGATTCCTCCAACCCCGGGCATGACTGCCGGGATTTTTTAACCTGATGCACAGATAAAGTGAGAATATCTCCCACCTTTATTACTACTGACCAGAGGAAACTAGTTCTAGCCAACTTTGGCGATGACACCATTAATTATCAAAAAGGAAAACTGTTAGGACAAGTCACCCCCGCTCAACCCACCACTGTTGGAACTGACGGACCTGTGAACTTACCTGAAATTCCGAAACAATTAACGTCAAATCAAGCAAATACCTTACATGAATTGCTCTGGACGTACCGAGATGTGTTTGCTCAAAACGAAGGGGACCACGGATTGGCCCGAACCCGACACACCCACGAGATACACACTCAAGGGCCTCCTATTAGGCAACCCAATAGACGACAGAATCCCATTATGAGACAAAAAGAAAAGGAACAAGTCGAGGAAATGATTAAGCAGGGGATCGTAGTAGAGTCCTACAGTCCGTGGTCATCTCCAGTAGTCCTGGTGAAAAAAAAAAAATGGGTCTACTCGGTTTTGTGTAGATTATCGAAAGTTAAACGATGTCACCATCAAAGACGCACAACCCCTACCTTGTATTGATGACTCGCTTGAATCACTCAATGGGTCAACCTGGTTCTCTACCCTAGACCTACAGAGTGGATACTGGCAAGTACCAGTTAGGTCAGAGGACCAAGAAAAAACGCATTTGCCACGAGTGAAGGCAAACTCTACCAGTTTACCGTCTTGCCTTTCGGAGTTTGCAAAGGACCAGCCAGTTTCACTAGAGTCATGGACGAAGTATTGAGGGGATTAACCTGGAAAACTTGTTTAGCCTACTTGGATGATATTATAATTTTTTCCGCTAGTTGGGAGGAACATATTCACCGACTACAAGAAGTGTTAGAAAGAATCAGGGGGGCAGGACTTAAACTGAAGCCGTCAAAGTGCCAATTAGGGGCCCGTGAGGTGGCATATCTAGGGCACGTGGTTTCCAGTAAAGGTATTCAACCGGACCCACATAAAGTGAGATCTATTGCAGAAATCTCACCCCCGTCCTCTGTCAAAGAGATCCGAGCGTTTCTGGGAATGGCATCCTATTATCGAAGGTTTATACCCAACTTTTCAAAAATTGCTCGCCCCATGACTAAGAGACTGGAAAAAGGGAGGAGGTTCGACTGGGACCAGAGTTGTCAGATAGCTTTTGATCATCTGAAACAAAAATTAACTTCTAACCCCATAGTTTGTCATCCGGATTTTACCAAGCCGTTTCAGCTATACACCGATGCTTCTGATGAAGGCCTCGGAGCCGTATTGGCCCAGAAAGTGGACGGAAAGGAAAGCATAGTAGCATGTGCTAGCCGGACGCTGAATAAGGGCGAAAAGAATTACGGCGTTACAAAAAAGGAATGTCTAGCTCTAGTGTGGGCTGTACAATATTTCCGTCCCTACCTAGCCGGGGTCCATTTCGAAGTTATCACGGACCATCATAGCTTGCAATGGCTCAGGAAAATGAAAACGGAAGACGGATTATTTGTCAGGTGGAAGGGGATTTTGGAGGAATACTCCTTTGAAGTTAGACATAGACCAGGTAAACTGCACACTAATGCCGATGGCTTGTCTCGACTACCGGTAGCACCCGTCCAACACACTGAACCTAACAGGGAAGAGCATGACCCTAGGTATGGCGACAAAGTAAAATTCTCTGAGGGAGCCTGGAGGGATTCTAAAGATCGAATAGTACTTGATGATTCGGAGGCTAAACACATGATCCAAATCCTTCACGGACAAGAAGGAAGGGGGGCTCATTTGGGACAGTCTCGAGTTCAAAAGCAATTTAATAAAAGGTACTGGACCAAGAGGGCCAACCAGATTGTTAAAGAAGTTGTTCAAAATTGTTTGGGATGTCAAAGGGGCAAAGATGGACGGGGACCTAGACAGTCGCCCGGACATATTACGGCCGGTAAACCGTGGGACAAATTATCTGTTGATATTATGGGACCTCTTCCCCGACAGACGAACAAAAGGTACATCTTAACCTGCGTCAACGTCTTTTCCAAATACACAGTTGCTTGCGCCATTCCGGACAAGAAAGCCAAAACCGTGGCTAGGGTTATCCTAGAAAAGGTCATTTTTGTATATGGCACCCCTGGAGGTATTCTGAGTGATAGGGGAAAATAATTTAATTATGAAATCTGGCAACACTTGGGAAAAGCCTTGGGCTACCGGATACAGCACACCTCCCCGTATTACCCCCAGGGGAATGCCTTATGTGAAAGGAACCATAGGGTGTTAGCAAACTGTATCCAGGCTAGTCTGAGCTCACAATGGGAGAGAATCGTCCGAGGTTGGCCGGAATTTCTGCCAGAAATTGTCTGGGGGGTAAATACCACGGTTTGTAGGACTACTGGGTATTCTCCTTATGAGATTATTTTCGGAATCACACCGAAATTGCCTCAAGAACGATAATTACCGTACCCCCGTCCTTCCGCCACATATTCCCAACCAGGACAATATTTAAAGGAACAAGGGGAGTGACGGCAGCAAGTTCATGATCATATTACCCAGCAACAGCCTAAGAACGTTTCTCTAAATAATCCTTATTACCGGGGGGAATTTATTCTGGTGAAGAGACATGATCCCACCCGAGCTGGTAAGCTGGAAGAGAAATACGAGGGTCCCTTCAGGGTTGTAGAGATAAACGGGCCCTATCAAGTGTTGTACTTGCATCATGGGGATATTGTGTCAGCTACCCATATTCGTCACACTAAACGATATGAAGGTATATTACCACCAGATATGAGCGAGTGGAGTAGCGACGAAGGGAGCGAGGGGGAGATAGAAGTCGGGGTTGATGACTTTAGTACTTCCGCAGCTCGACCTAATGTTGGAGGTCCTAACCTGAACAGGAACTATTCGAAGGACTCTCCGTTATGGTGGTCTCTTAGTCACAAACCTAACGAGTCTCCCTGAATTCGGGCAAGGGGAAAACGTAGGAAACGAAGAAACCGCGCGTAGTGGGGAAGAGGATTACTATGAGTTTACCAATGATGAAAAGTCTACGGTCCCAGACAGCGAAGTTTCAGATCTCCCGAGAGAGTTCAATAAGACTGTAAGTAGTGAGGAAGAGTGTTTTCGAGATGAGGTAGAAATGAGAGACGTATTTATGGAAGGTAAACGTATAATTGGCTCTCCCTCAGCTAAAGTAAATGAACCTAGAGAAAACCCCTTGACTGATGTTCCGGAAAACCCCCCAGCTAGAGCGTCTAAACCCACGGGCCCCACAGAAATTCGTACTCGTAGCGGTAGGATTAGCCATCCACCAATCAGGTACCCGGACGAGGGTATAAATAGGACCCCCGAGGCACGTGCTTCTCCCCTCTGACCCTCATTACCGACTCCGTCGACTAGTAGCAATAGTCGATGGAAAAGGACAGAGAATAAACACTACCAGGGCCTTCAAACAGCTTCTTAGTCATTCCGGCCAAGTTATAATAGCTAAAACTGCCGTGGGAAATAAAAATCTTGCACTCCAGCTCTACAGATGCCTTTGTGAGCACAGTGGACTGGTGGAGTGGCAGCTGGATGGCCAAAATTTCAAGGGAACAGTGTTACGGTGATCAGGAGCTCGCCTTAAGTTAGTAGGGGGTGATAAGGTAGAAAAGCTCTCCACCAATCACCGCGCTCCCCTAGACTTGCTTGCCTCGCCAGCTGATTTTGACAGTTCTAAACATCAACACGCAACACCTTCCCAGCCAGCCAATCAGCGGTCTCCATTTTCGGAGCGCAAAGCTGAGTTCTCCACCTCACCTCTAAAATCGCTCTCATTCTCTTCACGGACAGTTTCCTCTGATTTCAGTAGGTTCAATACCTCAGTGCCAGCCCTATACTCCAGTAAGCCACTGGAAAACATTTGCAACCAGCTTGCAGGAACTTATTATGAGGAGAAGAGAGCGGAGGTGGAGAAGGCGTGAAATCAAAGCGAGCGGTCTGCCGCACGAGCCGGTCAGCCAATCACGGCGCGGGAGAGAAGGGGGCGGGACTATAAAGAGAAGGGTGGAGAGGTTACGGAGTTCATTCACCCCTCGGAGCCCACTGGGTTAGTTTCCTGCAACCCGCTTACTCTCTCTCCCTCGGGCACTCAAGGGAACTCGGAAACCACCATTCCAGCTACCCTGCCCCCACCTAAAGTTCCAGCACAGACCATCCCTGAATTTTCCTCACTGTCGCCCACTAGGGGGATACACCATAAGTATCCTGCCGCCTGTCGACACACCGCTGGTCTACACACTGTTCGCCAAGCGATTCAAGAGGGACGACAAATAGTGGACGGGAGTGAGGATTTTCAGAAGAGCTATTGGCCAGCTCTGAGGTGGTAAAACAGTTCCAGCACACACATTTGACCACAGACAAAAGATATATTTTTTACAGGACCCATATTGGGCCCGAACAAGACTCTCAACAGAAAGAGAGAAAATGCTTGACTAACCTAGTGGTTCCTATAATTTAATTGATGTGTCCTTATAGGACAAACTAAAGAGAAAAGATTTTAGACTTACATATAAAAAAAAGGATGATGTGTTAAGAATAATTATTTTTGTTAGCAAAGGCACAATGCCGAGAGTGTAATTAGATAGGATCTGATAGGAAAGATTTAGGTATATAAAGTAAAAAGGGGGAAATCATTTCTTGAAGACAGAGTGGCAACCAATAGTCTCAGGGGAAATCAGTTTTGGGTAAGTTGCCCGATAGGACAGTTATAAGATAGGAAAGGACATTCGTCCACATAAATAACGAACTTGTTTGTTAAAAAGGATACTATATCCATTATCATTTGCGAGGAAATTGGGATAGTTTTGAGGGAGCGTTAAGGACGTCTCGTCAACTATAGTAATGTATTCATAAGAAGTTATGTAAAGGATTATAAACGTGACGCTTTCCCATGTAGAGGTCTTGAGGTATAGTTTACCCATTTAAGAAATATTATCGATCAAGTGTGTATTGTGGATATAGCTTATTTGTAATAGGAGTAACCGTGACGCTTTTCCATGTAGAGGACTTGAGGTATAGTTTACCCATTTAAGAAATATTATCGATTAAGTGTGTATTGTGAATATAGCTTATTTGTAATAGGATTGCGGGAGTGTGTAAGTGGGAAGTGTTATCAATTAGATTTATCAAGGTAAAGAGTGTAAACAACCTGTTCATGTGCGTAACTGTATACTAGACTCCAAGATTGTATTTGAGAAGAAAATCTAACTAACTTATAATTCCGGCCGGTTCATTTGTAAGAATCTATTGTCTATTCAGAGAGTGTTAAGGTACCCTTGTTGTAACGACGTCTTTGTTATATGAGTTAATGTAAGATATAGGAAAGAGTAGTAAAGAGATTATATGTATTAATTCCTTGGTCTCGAGAGTAGACACAATAGGCCCAGTGGACGTGTTTAATTCTTAAGGATAGATAAAGAATATCAGTTTTGGTTAAGTAGGTAAATAACGATTGATTTATTAGGCCCTGGTCTCCACCGTAGACACAGTAGGGCTCGGAATAAACTCTAGTAAATTAGAAACTAATAACGAGTCAAGGAAATGGGTGCAAAAATTGCTCACAAGGTGATACAAGCATGAAACTTCCCGGAAATGTTCACAAGGACCTACTTTACAATTTCAGAGCAGGAGCCACCGAGATTTCTGTATTGCATAGCAACGGTTGCTAGGCAAAGCATTTTCCTTAGCAACCGGCAGCAATGATGCAGTTTCTGAACTACTATGAAGTGTTATGACTTTGTACTTTTATTTATTTTCCTATATTCACTCCTAAAATGGTTCAAAAGATGTATAAAAGCATATTTCTATATAATAGAGTGAATGTCAGCACACAACCAGGGCACACTGGTGACATCACTGCTGTGTAACTCAGCATGGGGTTCAGTGCCAGCTGATCTAGATATACTAGTACTTTAATAAGTACTAGTATATCTAGATCAGTGTCCCAAATGCTATCTAACAGCCCCAAATCCACTAGCTACTAAACTGTAGTTTGTAGTTGGTAGATGTAGTTAGATAGCCGCGCCTGAATTGACAGGACGTGCCAGCGCGGGAGAGCCGAGCCAAGAGTAACGGGGCTTAAGAATTACCCGGAAGGTGTACAGATCGCACGGGACTTAAATGGCACCGGATGAACGATCGGGCTAGGTGTAGGGAAACTGAACCTAGTTGTATCCCATAAAGGAATGTGTGCAACAGATGTATTTGATAAAGGTGGTAAAAGGATAAACCCTCGGCCTTAATCATATTTTGTTTCCAGTTTCAGCAAGTTTGATATATTTGATCTGCGCACAGTGATAGTCAAGACGTACTGAATATTCACAGAAATGGCCAGTGCCTCATCTTCATCTGTTCAAGCAACTGATTGGACTATCTGTGTTTTTTGTCAACTGGACACCAAAGAGTCTCTCATATCACCAACTTGTCAGAGTAATTTCTGAGTTTGAAGCGACCATGGTAGGGAAACAACAAAGTTCTGGGCAAAGAAACCATCATGAACAAACCCGGTCAACCCAGAAGTTGTTTGCTGGACAGGTTCAGGCGGTAGTTAGTGTAACGGAGGACATGGGGAGCCCATTTGAGGAGGAAGGGCAGGACCTTCTCAGACTCCATACAAAGGACATCATGGATGAGCAGTCAGTCGAGTGTCTAACCACTCTCGCATCAAAGGGTCAGGAGCAGTATGCAACATTTGTGGAAGAGCGGCTCAGAACAAATACTAAGCCAATCACAGCAACAATTACCAGGAACAAGGTGGTACTGTTCAATGTCCAAGGCAAACGATCAAACAAATCAGGGGACAAAGTCAGTCTCCTCAAAAGTGAATCTTCGCTGTTTGCAAGTCTGTATGTTGCATGTCAGACAAGGAAAGGTGACTTGAACAATTTCTTCAATCATGAAAACCTCCCAATTCCTCCATCTCTGTCTGCCTATGGGCAGCTACGTCCAGGGAAGAAGTCTGATCTCATAGAATGTCTTGAAAAGAAAGTAGGGTCATCAAATGATGTGACACCAGAGACTGAAGTGCGAATCATGGATGGTGCGGCACTTGTTCACTTTCTTAGACCTGAGGGCTGCAAGACATTTGGAGACTATGCTGCCAAGGTCTTTCTTCCATACATAAACAATGCTCAAAGTCAGGCTCTGAGAGTGGATGTTGTCTGGGACCAGTACTTCGATAACAGCCTCAAGTCACAGACAAGAGAACAACGTGTCACTGGTCCTATTCAGCGCAGACGAGTTGGGGCGTCTAGCCCAACACCAAAGAACTGGCAGCAGTTCCTTCGCTTGGCCAACAACAAGACAGACCTGTTTACATTCCTGAACAAGGAACTGCTGGAAAATGCATCAGGAGACCAGACTCTCATTGTTACTGATGGTGCCAATGTGCTATGCTTACCTACACGAGACACCAGCAACATTGCTCCCTGCAACCATGAGGAGGCAGACTCGAGGATCATGGTGCATGTCAGTGATGCTGTTATGCAGGGCTTCCACAAGATCCTTGTTCGAACTGTGGACACTGACGTGGTAGTATTGGCAGTGGCAGTCGTACAGCAGCTGGCTCAGAGACAGCAGATAGAACTCTGGATTGCCTTTGGTTGTGGAAAGGACTTTAGGTACATCCCAGCTCATGAAATATGTGCTTCACTTGGCACAGAAAGATCCTTGGCACTGCCTGTGTTCCATGCTTATACAGGTTGTGATACCGTGTCCCATCTGGTCCAGGTGGGAAAGAAGACTGCATGGAAAGTATGGGAGGCACATGATGAATTTACTGCGACATTCTATGAGCTGCACAATGCACCTGAACAAATTGGTGAAGCGACTGAGGCTTCTCTGGAGTACTTCACCATTCGACTCTATGACAGGACAGCAACTTCTCGTTCCATCAATGAAGTCAGAAAGAATCTGTTCATCCACAAAGGACGTCAGATATCATGTCTACCTCCAACCAAGGCTGCTCTACAGCAACACATGAAGAGGGCAGTACTACAAGGTGGGCACCACTGGGGCTGCATCACGGTGCCAGAACGACAGTTGCCCTCTCCAAGTGAGTGGGGATGGACTTGCCCAGAAAAGTGGAGGCCTCTGTGGTCTAACTTGCCCGAAGCCAGTGGAACCTGCCCAGAACTACTGAAGTGTTCTTGCCGAGGAGGATGCACAGACTGCAAATGTGTTGATGCGCATCTAAAATGCACAGCCTACTGCAAATGCAAAAGTGACTGTGACAACAGTGTCTGAAGCTTTAGGAGTGGCATTTTTATAGCCTGACTTGCCCTAAATTGGATTTTATGCCACATAATTCTTGTATATGATCTCCAAATGCAATGCTACATGTTTTTTAGAACAAGGAGTTGAGAAAAAACCATAGCACCTCACAGTTTTCCAGAAACTGCATTGTTGCTGCCGGTTGGTAAGGAAAATGATTTGCCTAGCAACACTGAAATCTCGGTGGCTCCTGCCCTGAAATTGTAAAATAGGTCTTTGTGAACTATTGTGGAAAGTTTTATGCTTGTATCACCTTGTGAGCAATTCTTGTCCTATTTAGTACCGATTGCCCTCACATCGACGTAATATTCAATCTGCGTCTTGAACTCATCTCGGCCCGAGCAGAGAAACCGTTATTAGAGTAGTTACGAAATTTTGTTAAATAAAGTATACGAACTTCTAGATGACTGTCGATTTATCCCCCACATAAGTGGTATAGTCGAGAAAGAAAAGAAATACTACAATAATAATAATAATAATAATAATAATAATAATAATAATAATAATAATAAAAAATAATAATAATGATAATACTATAATAATAATAATTATAATAATAATAAATGCAGTGTCATTCGAATGTAACGAATCATTATAACAACTAATAAACGAAAGGAAGCAGTTATACTGTATACTACCTATTATATCAGATAATATGTAATGTGCTAGCTAACACTAAACTAATAATTGACAATGGTTCTCGATTGATTATATCTTAGGATAATGTATAATATAAAGTATATAATACTACCGCAATATAGCAATATGGCACTGGCTGAGCATGACATCAGGTGAAGGCATCATACCTAATTTATTCTAATATTATATTCTCCATAATCAATATAACCACCATATACCCCCATTATATAACTATCCAATTATACCTCCAACACAATCTATATAGTCACCATAGTTAACCTCTTATACAGATATTATAGAAATACATCCCACCATAACCTGTCTTGTTACTAACTTGTAACTGTTATACCTTGTTTTTCTACAGGATTAACTTGGGTAATGTGAGTTCTAACTGACTGGGTATATAAGGCTGCATGCACAAAACAAGGTATGAGGAATAGAGAACACAAAATAAACACACGGTAACAAGACACACGATCACGTTTATTGAGGATGATTAATAGGAAGCATAAGAAGGTATGAATACTCGTACAAGACAAATGATAGAATTGAACAACTAGCATTAGTGGATCTGGATGGAGCCTAGTCTCCCACTTCCAACGTTCAGGTATACTCTTCTGATCACTGGCTTTGTTCACAAGTTTATATACTGGAAGCCATCAAGGTTACTTATAGATTCAATTTCACTATTTAGACTTATTACTGGCAGTTCTGGTGCACGAGTAGTAGTTCACAGACTAGATTAGACACGCGTATATTTAGAGCACGAGAATTCTAGTAACCTCAGGGGGGTACTGATCTAAGTTTTATATTCTTATAGCAGAAATACGTAGAACGCAAATCAGTGGGCGAACGTTAGATATCACTAGGGTTTTACTTCTATGTAATAATATCTGGATCGGAGTAATTACGAGAGTTAATGTCGCCTGTTAATTAATGAACACTGATACACTTAGCACTTCCTGATGGAATGGTTATATGTGAATTATACTGGGGCAAAGATATAGCCACTTCATAGAAATATTAATAAGTGAGTCTCTAAATAGTACTGTAACACTGTAGTACTAACAAAGTGAATCTTGGGTAGTATTTGGTTGGTCTGGTCCTGGTTATCTTGCGTCCGTGATGTTGGGGGCTAACGACTGGTTCCGCGGCCGTCCAGGGGGTCCATATGTAGGAAGTTCTCAAGACGGATCTCTTGGCGATCGTTGCTGGCTACACGCTTATATACCCACTGGTGTGTGAAGGTTATAAGGTGCACGTAGATTTCTTGTACGTGGACAGATGCTTCTATCTCAAATCTGCCACGGAGTCTGCCGGCTCTGGAACTCAATGCTCAGGAACAACACAAGGGCAGAGCTAGAGGTCAACTTAAGGGGGCCAGCCACTGGTTGGTGTCTATCTTTCAACTGATTTTACTGGGGGCTGCAGCTGGGTTTATAGGCTTGGTTTTGGACCCTGTAGGCCATAGGGATCTCGAGTCTTATGGAATTATTTGAGCTCTCAATAGATACGGGGACTAGGTAAGGTGGTGATTACTGTTGTGGCACATGGCTATAGGGGGCCTTCATAATGTGATATAACTGAGCCTTAGTAAGAGGTACTATTTTGGCTATACTGGAAGTATTGAGGGGAGGGAGACTGGATCAACTTTGCGAGGAGGACTGGGACAGCTGTGATAGGAGCGTCTCTCTTACATTGCTCAGTCTTCATTCTATGGTATAGCGGAGGTGCTAATTTGGTTATCAGAGTATGCAAGAAAGGTGAATGGGTTATTGTGGGTTTATAGAGGTTAGTAAAGGGGTTAGTCATGCATGGTTAGTTCATTGATAGGAAGAATTCCTGTGCTACCTGGCAATGACCCGGAAGTCAAAACAGGGGTCAGGTATACCTCCGCAGGGGTGGGGGTCTCCCTCCTCAGGTGGGTAAAAAGGGTAGGTGCGCGCCCTCTCTCTGTGATGGTCGTCCGGCGGCTGTGGCTAGGGGCTTGCCATATCACAAGTGTTTGTAATAACCCTCTGTTTATGAGACAGATGTGGGTGTTCGTAATACCAAAACCGAAGGTGCCTTGACTAGCTGGTTTAATCGGTTGGGTTGTTAATTGCATGGTTTGCTGGATGTGGTGGAGACTGGGTTGCTAACTCTGCCACATTTATCTGGAAGTATGGCAATAGAAGTTAGTCACTGGCGAGGCGGCTAGCCTCGCACTGACGATCATTTGGTACAGGGTTGTGAATGGGTTGTGAGGGAATAGATGGCATGCAAGGGGTTAGTAAAGTTCTAATGTTGTTCCGTCCTACTAAGGGAAGGTAGGCTGGATAGGAGTATATATATAAAAGGTTTGAGAATGTTAGCAACGGAAAAATCAAGGATATTCAGGAGGCATGGTGGAGAGGCTAGGTCGGAAAGGAGTCGAGGAGTGTGGGGGGTTAACGAGAGGGAGAGGGTTAAGGGGGGCTACGTGGAAGTTTGACCCTAAGGTCTCTGGGCATAGGGGTGGCATTAGACTACAGTTGGCATCGGAGCTTGGGGGTTAATGACAGGGAAAGTATGTTAGCCAAACGCTACCGGGAGATGAGCAATATGGGGTGGTATATGAGTCTGGAAAGGATAGAATCATGTGGACTGTGGGGCTGTGGGGAAGAGGAGGTTAACTGTAGGTGTGTGCTTGACTGTGGATGAAAGTAGGGAAAAACATGGTGTATTATTACTCGTCAATACGATGGTTATGGACACTGTTAATCTGACACTACTTCTTGCTGATCTAGTTGTTCCTGGGAACTGCATTTTCTATGACATATACACCAAAGAAAACGGCAGTTCGTAGGGGTAGCTTCGGTATTGTTTCATGGTGAAAATACGTCGAGATAATGGTAAAAGAGGGTTGTATATACAATCTCTGGTTGGGGTAAGAATTAAAGTTACTGCATGGTGGCTAACATCTTCAGTCATTTCTGTCTAGGTCTTACAGGAACAATGGTTCTATATACACTGGTGTACCCGTGGGTATCATAGTTTCTTATCAATTAGGACATGGGGTTTTAACATACTACTTCTCGGATGGAAGAACATAATTATATAGATTTTATGGGGGCAGTTGGTCTTCAGAAACTGAGTCTGGCAAGACAGGGGGTTAACATATTACTTCTTGGATGTGAAAAAAACATACATAGATTTAGGCCTGTCTGAACTGGTTGGCATTGGCTCAACCTAGGGACAGGGCATGGGTGTATTAACTTAAGGTGTATTTATGTTCATCATCATGTAGGTAGAGGTGTAGGACACGAGGGGTAGTGTATACGTGAGGTGGGGGAAAGGTCAGTGTTTAGAAGGGGTAGGCAGGTGTGGTTTGGAGCTGCTTAGCCCTGCGGGCTTCGGCCTGTCTTAACTGGTTGGCTTGGTCACCTGGTCCTTTCGTTCTGTGGGCCTTTCTTTCGGGTGTTTCTGTGTGGTGTTCGCTCGTGGCTTCCGTGGTGGGCTTCTCGTTCTGGGGCATTTTACTAAAGGATGAAGTGTAATGCCCTCGAAAATATCCCGCAACCCCAATAATGTACTACCTGAGTTGACGTCAGGTATAGTGTAATATAGTCGTGGATGGGAAGTCCAATAAACTCATCACGTGAATCACCACGAGACTATCACCTGGTTCTTACAAATCAGACTAAGGTTACTATACTTTTAGTTCGTCCGTGGTAGTACAGTGGGTTAGCGCGCGGGCCTGGTGGTGATGGCCATGGTCACTAACCAGGGTTCGAACCCCACCCAAGGCATCTCAAAACCTGTGGGTTTTTAGGAGGGTTAAACTCCCTTCAGAGGTTCGAGCCCCGCGCCAGGCACCAGGAAAAGGTTGACCCTAAGTGGGCCTGGGGAGTTTTCAGGACAGAAAAATTCCCTTCACACCCAGCATTTCAGTAACGTCTCCCATCATATATATATATATATATATATATATATATATATATATATATATATATATATAGTGCATCTGTGCATCTGTGTATCTGTGTATGTACGCAATATGTTGGGAGCCCAGGCACCTCACGGTCGCCAAAGGTCGCTTGTGACCTAGTAGTTAATGAAGAATAAGCTTGTTATAAAATATCACTAGAATTTCAGCCCCACGGCTGCAAGTGGACAAGAATCCGACAATTATTATAATTATTTATCATAATTACTACATACACACGCTTGCATACTATATACACTTACTCTCTCTCTCTCTCTCTCTCTGCACCATTATTTGATTAATTTTTCCTTTCGTTTATAAAAAGCCTTTCTTGAATGAGTTAAATAGATAAACATATATATTTACACTAACTGTCAACTTAACAAATACACTGGATTAATATTGACAAATCTGTAGCACAACCAAATCATTTTGTTACACCCTGTTCAAACTAAACATAACTCTTGACCATTAACCACTATAACTCACAAACGCTTAGAGTAATCGAGTTACAATTTCTACCATTTAGGAAGAGTCAGCAAGGGAATAGATCTGGAAATTTACAACCCATTAGCTCTAGCCCTTTTTGAGTTAAAGAGGTTAGGGTTCACGATATCTGACCTACCTACTTGTAACAGAGGGTAGTATGTCCAGTATACGGTATAATTGACAGAGGGACAAAAGAGGGACGTGATTATGAAGGACACCGTATATGTCACTATATAAGGAGAGACTATCTTCACAAAGAAACTTGGTAAACAGCTTTTTGTCTAGATCGATATTAACTAAATTTTGCGGATTATCCTGTAGCAGGCAATATATATATTAAAATGCCCCAGAACAAGAAGCCCACCACAGAAGCCACGAGCGAACACCACACAGAAACACCCAAAGGAAAGGTCCACAGAACGAAAGGACCAGCTGACCGAGCCAGCCATTTCAGACAGGCCCAAGCCCGCAGGGCTTGGGCCTTTAATTACTTTAGAAACATCAGAAATCATGCCAAAACTGTATTAAACCTAACTAAATCAAACTTTCTCCATAAGCAGGCAAATAAACTTCTAAATAATCCAAATGATAACAAAATATTTTGGTCTACTCTTAACTCATTCAAATCCAACTTCACTACTGCTTCATCCATTCCACCATTAAAATCTCCGACTGGCAATCTTGTAAGTGACCCACGAGGTAAAGCTAACCTTCTTGCAGATATTTTCTCCACCAACTCAACCTTAGATGACATAAATCAAGATGTCCCTGTACTTAATTTTAATTCACCTGAAATTCCCTCACTTAAGATCCACACCAGACATGTCAAAACTATTTTGCAGAATCTCTCAGTAGATAAGGCTCCTGGTCCAGATGAAATTCCTCCAATAGTACTTAAGAATTGCTCCTTGGTGCTCGCTCCTGTATTGGCAAAATTTTTCCGTCTGTGTACTCATACCTCATGCTTCCCAGTACCCTGGAAAGAAGCAAACATCCATCCAGTTCCTAAAAAAGGTGCCTCTTCAGATCCATCAAACTACAGACCAATAGCTATAACTTCCACTCTTGGCAAAGTTTTTGAAATTATATTAAATAATCACATAATTAAGCATCTGGAGAATAATAAATTAATCAGTGATAGGCAATATGGTTTTAGACGATGTCGATCAACTGCAGACATTCTTTGCCTTCTTACGCATCAAATCAACCAAGCTACAGACCAACATGGTGAAACACATACAATAGCACTGGATATATCAAAGGCATTTGATAGAGTCTGGCATCAATCCTTATTGTCGAAGATGTCACACTACGGTCTTGCATCATTAGTTCCACTAATTTCTTCTTATCTTCATAACAGAAAAATACGTGTAATGGTAGATGGCCTTTATTCTCAATTTCACTCAATAAATGCTGGTGTTCCCCAGGGATCAGTTTTGGCCCCAACTCTGTTCCTCATTCATATCAATGATCTCATATCTACCACTCATAATCCAATACATTCCTACGCAGATGACTCAACACTCCACAGTTCCTTCACATTTACCAATTCTTTCACCCAACCCGATCTTATAAATTCAAAAATAAACACTGCAATTTCTCTGAACCAGGACCTTTCTAGAATTAATGAATGGGGACAAGAGAATCTAGTTTCCTTTAATGCACAGAAAACCAAGTACATTCAATTTTCTAACCGACAGAATCTCACGGACTCCCATATATTTTTTAATGATGTAAATATTCCCACTTCCCCTAGTATTGACATTCTCGGTGTAACATTAACTACTAACTTGAGCTGGACACATTATGTTAGAAGCATTGCTAAGAATGCCTCTAAAAAACTGGGACTCCTGTACAGAGTTCGAGAATTCTTCACTGACGAGCAGTTGGCCGTAATATATAAAAGTCATGTGCGCTCTCAGATGGATTACTGTTCACCTCTGTGGGGTGGAAGTGGAGTGGTTGCATTGAGGCAGTTGGACAAAATTCAAAATAAAGCTTTTAGATTAATCAATAACCCTGCAATCACACAGGACCTTCCTACATTAGCCATACGAAGAAATGTTGCATCCCTTGCATTATTCTACAGATATTTTCACAGCAATTGTTCCGAGGAACTTGCTTCAATTGTGCCGCCTCTCCACATCTTTCCCCGTAGAACTAGGGCAGCTGAGAGCGCCCATGAATTTACACTTTCTCCTCCACAATGCAGAACTTCTGCTTATCAGAATTCATTTATCCCCAGAGCTACTACTCTTTGGAATTCACTTCCCTCGAATTGCTTTCCACAAACTTACAATCAACAAATGTTTAAATCCAGTTGTTACAAACATTTTATGAATGGAGGATGCCTTTAGGCACATGGACCTTTTTGTTTTATCTGTGTTTTTCCTTCCTCCGTTCATTGTCTCTTAAAAAAAAAAAAAAAAAAAAAAAAAAGGGCTAAGCAGCTCCAGGCTGCACCCATTTACCTTTTCTAAACTGACCATTTTCCACACCTCACGTACACTAACCCCCTCGTGTCCTACACTCCTAACTACAAAGATGATGAACAGGAATATACATTCATATTAAAAACACCCATGCCCTGTCCCGACATTGAGCCAATGCCAACACATCAGACAGCCATAATTATATCTATGTATGTTCTTACATCCGAGAAGTAGATGTTATATATCTTAGAAGTTAAAACACCCACGCTTGTCCCTAGACCTCGTATATAATTTTCCATGACGAATATAGATATATGTAACCCGTGCTCAGTCGCCCCTTGCATTGTTCCTCTAGTAACTAAGTCTATAATATTAACTGCCACCAGCATTGATACGACATAGCGGCACTGTCCTTGCTACAAAGATGATGAACAGGAATATACATTCATATTAAAAACACCCATGCCCTGTCCCGACGTTGAGCCAATGCCAACACATCAGACAGCCATAATTATATCTATGTATGTTCTTACATCCGAGAAGTAGATGTTATATATCTTAGAAGTTAAAACACCCACGCTTGTCCCTAGACCTCGTATATCAATTTCCATGACGAGTATAGATATATGTAACCCGTGCTCAGTCGCCCCTTGCATTGTTCCTCTAGTAACTAAGTCTATAATATTAACTGCCACCAGCATTGATGCGACATAGCGGCACTGTCCTTGTGTCGTATTGTGCCAAGTACAGATCAACCAGGTTTCATCACCTTATTAGGACGACGACTATAATGTCATCGTTCATCGATGTATGCAATCCTTAGGTTAAGTATTTTTATCCGCCATTGTGTTCACCTTTTTCCATTTACTTTCCACAATTGTCATACGTCTTCCCCTTGCCTCCTTCGTATCCACAGTCCACACTACGCCAATTTACTTCGTGTCTTACACCTCTTACCCCAACCAGAGATTGTATAAGATAACCTGGTTACCAGTATCTGTCATAAGTACCCCAAAACAATAACTAAGTACCCCTACGAACTGCCGCTGTTGTTGGTATATTTATATTTAATAGAAAACGCAGTTCCCAGGGCCAACTAATAGTATCCATAACCCTCGGACTGATCACATAACTATCTTTTCCAGAATCATAAACCACCCCATAGTTGCATTCCCCGGTAGCATTTGGCTAACGTATTCTACTGCCTTTTCAAACTTCCATATCAATTGTAGCCTAATGCCACCCCCACGCCCAGGGACCTTAGGGGCAAAATTTCCCTGTAGCCCTTGAACTCTCCCCCCCCCCCTCTCATTAAGACACCCGCGCTTCTCGACTCTTGTCCGACCTAGCCTCTCTCTCATACCTCTTGAAGATCCTTGAATTGTCCGTTGCTAACGCTCTCCAACCTTTTATGTATATACTCCTCTCCAGCCTACCTTCACTTAGTAGGCCAGAACAACATTAGAACTTTACTAGCCCCTTGCATGCCATGTATTCTCTTACAACCCATTCACAACCCTGCACCCAATGGTCGTCGGTGCGAGGCTAGCCGCCCCGCCAGTAACTAACTTCTATTGCCATACTTCCAGATAAATGTGGCAGAGTTAGCAACCCAGTCTCCACCACATCCAGCAAACCCTACAATTAACAACCAGCCGAGTAAAACCAGCTAGCTAAGGCACCTTCGGTTTTGGTATTAAGGACACCCACATCTGTCTCATACACAGAGGGTTATTACAAACACTGGTGATATGGCAAGCCCCTAGCCACAGCCGCCGGACGACTATCACAGAGAGAGGGCGCCCAGCTCCCCCTTTTTGCCCACCCGAGGAGGGAGACCCCCACCCCCGCGGAGGTATAGCTGGCCCCTGTTTTGACTTTCGAGTCATTGCCAGGTAGCACAGGAATTCTTCCTATCAATGAACTAACCATGCATGACTAACACCTTTACTAACCTCTATTTACTCACAATAAACCATTTACCTTTCTTGCATGCTCTGGTCACTAAATTAGCACCTCAGCTATACCATAGAATTAAGATTGCACAATCTAAGAGAGACGCTCCTATCACAGCTGTCCCCATCCTCCTCGCAAAGTAGATCCAGTCTCCCTCCCCTAAATACTTCCAGTATAGCCAAAATAGTACCTCTTACTAAGGCTCAGTTATATGAAAATATTAAGGCTTCCTATAGCCCTGTGCCACAACAGTAAATACCATCTTACCTAGTCCCCATATCTATTGAGAGCTCAATTAAGTCCATAAGACTCGAGATCCCTACTGTCTACATGGTCCAGAACCGAGCCTATAAATCTAACTCCCGCCCCCAGTCAAATCAGTTGAAAGCTAGACACCAACCAGTGGTCACTATCCTGCAGTTTACCTCTAGCTCTGCCCTTGTGTTGTTCCGGAGTTGAGAGATTCCAGATCCGGCAGACTCCGTGGCAGAGAAGACTGATAGAAGCATCTGTCCATGTACAAGTCCTAACGTGCACCTTATAACCTTCACACAAATTCGTGGGTATATAAGTGTGTAGCCAGCAACGATCGTCAAGAGATCCGACTTGAGAACTTCCTACATTTTGGACCATCTAGACGGCCGAGGAACCAGTCGTTAGCCCCCAACATCACCGGAAGCAAGATAACCAGGACCAGATCTACCCCTACTATTCAAGATTCATGTTGCTAGTACTAAGTGTTATAGTACTAGCTTGATACTCACTTATTAACTTTCTATAAAGTGGCTAAGACCTTGCCCAGTGTAATTCATATTTAACCATTCCATTTGGGACGTACTAAGCGATCAGTGCTCTTTAATTAACAGGCGACCTTGACTCTCATAATTACCTTATTCAGATATTAAAACTCTAGTGATATCTAATGTTCGCCCACTGATTTGTGTTCTACGTATTTCTGCCATAAGAATATAAAACTTAGTTCAGTACCCCCATGAGGTTACTAGAGATTCCGTGTTCTACAATATACGCGTGTCTAATCCTAACTGTGAGTTGCTACTTGGGCACGCGACCAGCCAGCAAGAAGTCAAATCAGTGACATTGAATTATACGAATATATTGAGGTCTTCCAGTAAAATAAAAACTTGCTAATTAAACCCGTGATCAGAAGAATATACCTGAACGTTGGAAGTGGGAGACTAGGCTCCATCCAGATCCGCTAATGCTAGCAGTTCCCTTCTATTATTTGTTTTGTGCGAAAATTACTATCTTTCTATGCTCTTTATTTATTTACTTCAATAAACGTGAACTTGTGTCGTGTTACCGTGTGTTTATTTTGTGTTCTCTATTCCTCATACCTTGTATTGTGCATGCAGCCTTATATACCCAGTCATTCAGAACTCACATTACGCAAGTTAAACCTGTAGAAAAACAGGGCATAATATATATATATATATATATATATATATATATATATATATATATATATATACAACGTTGGTTCCGTCCGCATCCGAGGCTGTTCGTTCGTTTTTCTTTGCTTAGATGTGCTTAGGTAGATGTGCTGGAAAGTGTGAAAAGGAACAACTTGAGATGGTTCGGCCATATGGAACGTATGGAAAGCGAGAGAATGACTAAGAGGGTGTACGAGAGCGAGGTGGAGGGACAGAGGGGGAGAGGTAGACCGAATATGAGGTGGAAGGATGGAGTGAGGAACTACATGAACGAAGGCGGTGCTGGTTGGGGGGAGGGGCGTCGACTGACTGGGGACAGAGGTGCATGGGGGCGGTTCGTTCGTGGCCACCCCTTCGGGGATCACGGCGTCAGGCAATAGATAGATAGATAGATATATATATAGCGTCGGTTAGGACCAACTTTAAAAAAATAGTTAATTGAGTTAATTTTGCTAAATCTAATTACACTCTTATATAATACAGTTCTTAATGTCAATAACGAAACTATGGTATGTGTCGTCGGATTCTATATTATATATAGGGCATATTTTATACATTTATTTCAACTGCAACTGCCTTTTATATATTATACAGTATATAATTATATACTGTATAAGTGTATATTACGTATCACCGCCAAAGTTGGAGCTCATATCATCTAAAGTTGAGAAGAAGGTATTTGTCACTGCACTGTGGGGCCTGTGAAACCGAAACGGGAAAAAACCACTTTCTAATGTATTCCAATAAACGTATAGAGCTATACAGTATATCAAAACATACAGTAAGTAGTTAGTGAAGTATAAGTAAGCATACTGTATACTGTATATTAATGAAACATATTAAATATCTGTTATGTTATCTACTTACACTCTTATCGTATCTTAAGCCTTTCCCCACAACCCGTAAATCATATTGCTCGAGAATAAGTTTGCGGGTCCTTCAATATTCACGAAGAATGGAACGATCCAGGTGCGTGAGCGGGATCAGGGCAGCATATTAGCGACCGGTTAATAGGATAACATAAGAGAGGGTAGCTACTCCACCTTTGAAGCAGGAGTGACTGGTGACTGCCATCAACAAACACCTGTACACAAACGCTCTGGCACGCGTTCACACACACCATGGAAAGAGAGAGAGAGATTGATTTTGATTTGATTTTGCCCCGAAGGGCGAGTTTATTGAGCAGCGCCCCCCATCCTGTGAGGGGACAACCACTAGTAAGGCGATACATACTGCTCAAAGAGCCATTATTCCACTGAAACAACAGCATCGTCGTCTGGTTACATTCATATTTGTGTTTATAAATCAGGTTGGCATTATTCAGATGTGTTATTCTAGTTTCCTCATTTAATTGTCACATGGTCTGTATATACGTATCTCATTAATAAAAAAAAAAAAAAAATTGTAGTGACTGAATTATTAATTGTCAGGTTGTAAATACACTACAGAACTAGTGCAATCGTATGAGGAGACTATTCATATTTTCATTACATCAATGGTTATTGAGATCATAGTTAGCTGAATACAATTATTACAAAAATAGGCAATGGTATAAATCAACATAATACATAATTTAATACAGTCGGACATAATCATGATCCGGTTCGTTGTGCACTGGGAGCTAAGGTGTCTTGAGATCGCCTCGTACCCATACACAACGAACGTATTATAGTCTGCATGGTTGGTATCTAATTGAATATACTTAGTGGGTATTTCAAGAATGTCAGGGGGTAAGGAAATGTGATTTGTATATTAGAAGACTGTGATTAACGAGACGTGTAACATGTGGAGGGAGGTGGTAGACAGAGAGGGATCTCGTTGGGGGTGGAAGTTTCGCTCCTGTGGTATTTCAATAATAATAATAAAATAATAATAATACTAAGGGGACAACCACTGGTAAGGCAATACATACTGCTCAAAGAGCCATTATTCTACTGTAACAACAGTATCGTCGTCTGGTGTTATTATAGTTTCCTCATTTGATTGCCACATGTGCTGTATATACGTGCTCATGAAAAAAAAAAATATGTGACTGAATTATTAATTGACAGGTAAATAATAGCACTACAAAACTAGTGCAATCATATGAGGAGACCATTCATGTTTTCTTACATCAATGGTTATTGAGATCATAGTTAGCTGAATACAAATATTACATACATGATGTGACTAATATTTCGAACTACATAAATTATTATGCAATAATAGTACCACAAATATATTACAATCATATGAGGGACACTTCACATTCTTCATTACATCAACGGTTATTGAGGTCATAGTTAGCTGAATACAAGAGTCACATACATAATGTGACTAATATTACCAACTACCGAAGTTATAATGGAATTATAGTAATACAATATTTTACAAACATGAGTGACATGGTTCAAATTCGTATTACAATAATGGTTATTGAGGGGATAGTTAGCGGAATATGACCAGTGGAGAAGTTTACATGCCGATAGTAATATAATATTTAGTAGGGTGTGTGGTTATGGGAGAGAGGGAGAGGGGTTGTAGGAGGTAGAGGAATGGGTGGGAGAGGAGGATGAGTAGGGGGGGGGGGGGCGGGGAGGAGGAGGAGGTAAGGTACTCCAGGGAGGAGGAAAGTGTGAGAGGGGAGGAGTGTGTGTGTGTATGTGTTGGGGAGGGTGGGACATACTACATATAAATAAGTTGTTTAAGTCCAGCCATAGTACTGAAGATAAAATATGGTAGATAAAAAAAAAAAAAAAAAAAAAAAATCTTAAAAGGGAAAGTTTGAATTTCAACGCAAGTCTACAGATATCAGCAGTATCGCTTCATCGTACCTGACACACCATATCAATAAGTAAGGAAGGAAACTGTATACATGCAAAGATCAAGATTCAATTATGTTTAGTAGCAAAACAATATTCAGAAGGAAGATACTAGTAGTCCTCCGGGAGGGATATGCCGCATATCCGAAGGTACTTAATTGTAGATCAAACCATTAGCCGAGAATATTGAGGACAATTATGTTGCTTACATATGCAAGGGTCATGTATATTGGCTTGCAAAAGGATATGAATTGGCACTTAACAGATTATTTAAATAAATGCTGTGTTAGAGGCTCAGAGGGATATGTATATACTGTACATTGTCAATCTATTAAATGAGAATAGCAGTGATAAGTAAAGAAATACTGACTGATATTATAAGTGTGACATGATCAATGAACATATGAAATCGTGTAGAGGGCGTTACAAAAGGTTTAAGTGTGACCTTGTAAGAAAGAAGAGATGTGTGTAGGGCAAGGGGTGCATACTTATAATAGTCCATGAGCCAGGCCAGATATCGGTACCACCTGGGGTGACTAAACACGAATGGTACTAAAATGTTTATAGAGTGACTGTAAGTACATTAAGATATGATAGCCTTCTCGCACTGGTAGCTTAGTCTAATTTTTTTGATGCAATAGGGGCGCTACCCAAAAATAAAGATTTTTAGCGTGACGCTCGGCGTTTTCCTCATTTTCTTTAAAATCCATCACACAATCATCGCGAAACTTTGAACACCTATGTAGAATTATATTCTCTACCAGAGTTGTTCCTAGGTATTTTTCAAATTTCCTCATATTTCGGAATATACTCTATATTTTGGGTATTTTCCTCTAAATCTAGAATAAATCCTTAAATATGGGGAACATTGAAAAATATATTCTAACAGCTCTTGTAGCTTATTTGATTCTCTACAAGAATTATTCCGATGTGTATTTCAAGTTTCTCCATATTTAGGGGTTTATTTCATATTTGGGGATTTTTTTGTTATATTTTGGGGATAATTTATTATTGGAAGGAGCAAACATATGTAGAGTGGTTTCCATGTAATGTGTTTGTTTGTTCATGGTTTAATGGTGATATTTTTTGCAGGTGTGTGTCGACTGTTTGACGGCAGGATGGAACCATCTGCGAGGAAGAGAGCACGGATCGACTGTATCATCCACTGCTCTGATGATGACAGCGATGCTCTGGTGTCACCACAGGATTTGGACTCCTGGAACACATTGCTCAGGGCTGCAGAAATCAGGCAGCATGATCCAGTCCTGGAAGCAGCCAAGGGCCCTGAAGAAGGAGGAATACCACACATACATTATCACCGTAAATGTCGTAGTCTCTTTACAATGAAGAAGTCACTGGATTCTATCCTTGCCAAGGGTGTCAAGATAGAATCAGCAAGCGTCGACCCCAGGAGGAGGGCATCAAGGGATGCCCCTAGTACTAGCAGGGTGTATGCCAAAGTATGTATCTTCTGCGAGAAGTCAAGCAAGTACATAAAAACAACAAAGACAAGGGAGCCACTCATACAGTGTGTTGAGCTACGAGCAGATGAGAAGATTCGCAGAGCAGCAATAAGGAAACTCAACCAGAGAATCCTTGGTTTAGTTAGCAGAGACCTTGTTGCTGCAGAGGGTCACTACCACAAGTCGTGCTACAAACTCTTCACAAAAGATGATTTCCCAGCGGCCGCCAGGTCGGGTGCAGGTGAAAATCAGGAAGAAAGCGAGGAAGCACGCTACGAAGAGGTTGAGACAGAAGCCCTCGAGGAACTCTGCTTGTATATAAGGACCAAATTATTCCCCAACCCAGAGGTACTGCCTATGACAAACCTCACATCTAGGCTTGAGAGATCCATGATGTCCCGTGGTATTATCCAACTGAAACCAGCGACAAAGAAACATGTTCGCCGAAAGATTGAAACCGAGTTTGGAGAATCACTACGCTTTGTCCCAGATGAGAAAGGAAAGCTTCTAATCTATCCACGCAGCCTCTCAATGGACGACCTTGCCCGGCAAGCACACAAAATGGCAAAAGACCTGCAAGAAGCAAGAGCAGCTAACTCTGAAGATGTCTTAACCAAAGCAGGAATGCAGCTGAGGAATGAGATCAATAAACAAGATGTGAGTCAGCCATGGCCTCCCGATACAGATCAGAATGTCATTCCTGCAGCAGTCACTCAATTCCTGCACACCCTGCTGACAGGAGAGTGTGAGTGTGAAACTCCCTCTGAAAGAGCTCAACGTCTTGCCACTTCCTTTGGCAGTGACTTGGTCTTTGCTGTTACCAGTGGCAAGACAAAACCACCCAAGCACGTACTGCTGACCAATGCTGTAAAGTCTTTGACAGGAAACACAGAACTGATCCGAACTCTGAATCGTCTTGGTCACTGTGTGTCTTACTCAATGTTTGAGGAGATCGATACAGCCCTTTGTATCCAGAAGCTGGAATGCTCAAAGGATGACATTCCACTGCCAGCAAACATCTACCCTGGTGTGTTCACAACCCTGGCCTGGGATAACATTGACCGACTTGAAGAGACCCTAAGTGGAGCAGGTACTTCTCATAGAGTCAATGGCATTGCTGTCCAGTCCAAGGTTGCAGGCTCTGTGCCAGAGAAAGTCCTGCCAGAGATTACCAAGTCCAAGATAAGAAGCATCACTCAGACATCATCAATGCTGCCAATATACAATGTTGGGCGGCGGGCAGGGCCACCTAGGATTGAGACTGCGTATGTCGACACTACCAAGGAAGTCCAGGATTCAAAGACAAAGAACCATATCTGGCTTCTTACTCGAATGTCAGACCATGAGGACCAGTCCATCAGCAGTTGGACTGGGTTCAACATCAAAATGCGCAGAGACATTGCAGTGGTTCAGGACACTGTAAGCTACCTGCCCACTATCAATGCTCCCGCAACAGAAATGTCCACCGTTAATGAAATCTTGGAACAAACGCATGCTATCATGCAGTCCTTACAGCTTAACAAGATTGTGTGCGTGTTTGATCAAGCACTCTATGCCAAAGCTGCCGAAGTTATCTGGAAACAAGAGAAGTTCAAGAACATTATCATCAGGATGGGCGTCTTCCACACAATCTGTAATCTCATCTCCACCATAGGAAAGAGGTTTCAAGATGCAGGTCTTAGAGATCTGTGTGTGGAATCAGGTATCATCGCAGAAGGATCAGTGTCAGGAGTGATGAACGGCAAGAGGTACAACAGAGCAGTGAGACTACACAAGCTCGTGTATGAAGCACTGATGAGGCTTGCATGGAAAGGCTTCCTTTCATGGCTAGAAGAAAACCATTCAAGGGACATACACCATCTAGATGAAACACTGAAGGACATCAACAGCTTTCACAGCAATGTGTCTCAGGGACTCTTTCAAGAGCTGATGGAGAGTGAATCATGCACACATATCATGAAGCTTTTCCAAGTTTATCTTGAGACCCTCAGAGATGAACACAACCTCTCAGCATTCTGGATGTCATACCTGGGCATGGTTGAGATCATGCTGGACTTAATTCGAGCCTCCAGAGAAGGCAACTGGATGCTCCACCTAGGAGCAATCCGACAGATGATACCGTGGTGTTTTGCCTATGACAAAGTGAACTATGCCCGGTTCCTAACCTACTACTATGCCTTGATGTCTCGACTGCCCATTGAACACCCAGAGGTCCATGAACACTTCATGCAAGGTGGCTTTTCGGTCCAGATCGGTAGCAAGAATCCCTTTGGACGGATCCCTGTGGACCAGACAATCGAAGAGACGATCAACAAAGACACCCAGACACCAGGGGGCACAAAAGGCTTCAGCCTGAAAGGCGGAGCTGTCGCCAGGTACTACCTGACATCGGAGTATCGCAGCAGGTACTTAAGGCAGCTCAGGACTATGGTAGTAGGCCAAAAGTATACTGACTTCAGCCACCCAGACCTACAGATGCCCAGGATTAGAAGAGATGAGGCCGATGTCCAATCTTTAGTTCAACTGATGGAGACCAGCTGGTTGAACCCCTTCAACGCAGAGCAAGAAGATCTTGTCAGTTTGTCAACTGCGACTATGGCACCACCAGAAGTTGTCAAAGACCTTCTAGGGGCCTACAGAATAGGAGAGGATGCATATCAAGCCTTCAAGGAAGAGCGCCTGGAGATCGATACGCCAACTATACAGTTTCATGACACGATGACGAAGACGAAACTGAGAACGTTCACTAACATCAGAATGAAGCCACGCTCACAAGACCATGCCAAGGAGGTTATCTTAAAGGCTGACAGGAACCTATTTGGCCAGATGATCCTTGTTGCCGAGAACAGAAAGCTCAAAATGAGTGATGTCTTGGCTCATCCCCTGGGGCCTTTGCCTTGGGCACTTGCCAGCGGTGATGGGTCTCTCCGCAAGACCAACAAGGCTGCCCTCGCAAAGGAGTTAGAGAGGAATGTTTCTCCTGCAGAAGTGATACCCGAGCCCTCTGCTACCATAATTGATGGGATGAGCCTGGTCCACAAACTGAAGGGAAATGACAAAACTTTTTCACAGCTTGCAGGTACAGCACTGAGTCACGCTGTTCATGAAGGTGCTAAGAGCAGGCGCATTGATGTTGTGTTTGATATCTACAAGGAGACATCCATCAAGGATGCAGAACGAGCCAAAAGAAGTGCAGGCACAGGAATTCATTTCAAGAACATTCAACCTGGGCACAACATCCAGCAGTGGAGAAAGTTACTCGGTAGTTCCTCCAACAAGGCAAGTCTTATCAAGTTCTTGGTAGAAAAATGGAAGGCACCACAGCACAGGGAGAAGCTCAAGGACAAGGAGCTGTATGTCACATGTGAGCAGCGCTGCTTCAAGATCACCAAAGAGCAGTGGGAAGAGGCTCCTGAGCTTAAGTCAACTCAAGAAGAAGCAGACACACGCCTTCTTCTCCATGCACTTCATGCAGCAGAATCTGGGAACAAGTCTGTCATCATCACTGCAGAAGATACAGACGTCATGGTGTTGTGTCTTGGCATGTGCCACAAGATCCCATCCCATCTGTTCCAGAAGTGCGGGACGAAGAACCGGACAAGATTCCTGGATATCACCACACTGAGCCGCACACTGGGAGGCAGCGTGTGTGATTCATTGATTGGTATGCATGCCTTTACAGGCTGTGATACCGTCAGTGCATTCGCTGGCCGAGGGAAGATGACGACACTCAAGCAGGTGAAGATGGACAAGACATACCAGCATGCTTTTCACGAACTTGGACGCTCATGGGAAGTGTCTCCTGAACTCTTTGAGAAGCTACAGGAAATCACCTGCCACATGTACCTACCATCTACCCACACAACTAAGGTAAACAAGCTTCGGTATGAGCTGTTCTGTGCAAGACGTGGAGAGGTAGAGTCAAGTCAACTCCCTCCTTGTGAGGACTGCCTCTTCATGCATGCACTGCGTGCAAACTACCAGGCTGCGATCTGGAGGAGAAGTCTTCAGAGCCAGCCATTTGTTGCGAACCCAACAGACTGCGGTTGGATGACAGATGAGGACGGTAAGCTTGCCGTCAACTGGATGCGAGGCTCACCAGCACCAGATGCTGTTATGCAGCTACTGTCTTGCAAGTGTGTGCGGTCATGCGAACTCCCTAAGTGTACTTGCCTCAGCAATGGTCTAAAATGCACGGACATGTGCAGGTTACAGACATGTCAGAACAAGGCTATTGAAGAAGAGCCGGTGGCACAACAGTCAGATTCCGAGTCTGACGTAGATGATATTTAGGAGTAGTAATTTGCCATAATAGTATGTACAAGCCCATGGCATGCTTAGTGTGTATTTACAGGACTTGTATTAAATGTGACAATTACTATATGCATTTTGTTGACATTTAGGCATTCCTGTCCCCAAATTTGACATTTTAAAAAATTTCGGAATTTTCGGTAGGGTATGTCTATTCAAGAAGTGATAACGACCATTAAGCTACCAATGTGCAAGGGCTATCATATCAAAACATAAACTAGAGACATGTAGCAAGCTAAAAACACCTAAGAGAATTAGTCACCCCGGGTGGTACCGATATCCCAAAATTCGGGTCTTGGCTCATGGACTATAAGGTTCATGTTTCATGTTTACAGTACATATTATTGTGGGGGGGGGGGGGGGGGGCAAAGTTCTTGTGTTTTTTTAGTATGTTATTGATTACGTTATTCTTTAGCATGTATGTTGCTTGATCCTCAATTGTGGTTAACTGATTATTCCTGTATTCCCTAATCATTGGGCATTCCAAGATATAGTGCTCGAGAGAGTGTTTGTTGGGAGCTCTGCAAACCCTACATTGCCTGTGCTCTTCTACCTGCCGAGAGAGAGAGAGAGAGAGAGAGAGCAAGAGAAATGCAGAGATAACTTCTCTAATGTGAGGATGTACTAATAAATATATATATATACAGTATAATTATAATATATATATTCAGCGATGGTGGTGGCATTATGACGCACTATTGACACACCAACAACTTATTTACAGGGACGTGGGGGTCTGAGAAAGTAAGAGCACATCATAAGGTAGCGTTATCCCAAGGCATGGTCCATACTCGTGGGATAACGTTACCTTATGATGTGCTCTTACTTTCTCAGGCCCCCGAGTCCCCGTAAATAAGTTGTTGGTGCGTCATATGTGCGTCATATGCCACCGCCCAAGATACATAGACTAATGTATCTTAGTCTATGTATCTTGCCACCACCATCACTGAATTTCCACACGATCTATTCTATCTATCTATCTATGAGCCAACATTATTATGATATTCCGACCCTATGTTTTAAACAGTGACCTACGCATTACAATACACAGAAACGTATATTCGCAGCCAGTCAGTCCTTCCTACACGGGAATTCATATATATGAATTGTATTTTATAATACAGTATATAATACAGTATATATATATATATATATATATATATATATATATATATATATATATATATATATATATATATATATACCGTATATATATATATGAAGAGAAGGATAATGGCGAAACACGTCTCCATTGTAGTTCACTATATTTCGGACCTTCTTAGTCCATCTTCAGGTATACATCAATTCCACCTTTATAGAATATTAAATTATTTTTGAATGATTTTTTTTTTAAATAGGGTGTGGATAAAAATAATGTATAGGCCTAAAAAGAGAGCTAAAACTACCACCAATAAATACATAGTATACAACTACCACCAATAAATACATAGTATACAACTACCACCAATAAATACATAGTATACAACTACCACCAATAAATCCGTCTTACACTTCGAGAAACAATGCTTATTAATGTAATTAAACTTATCCTACGTATCTCCATCTTACTCCTAAGGATAGCACAGAATGAGGGTTTTGACCAAATCTAGAGTCATGGGAATCGTTATGGAGTTACCAACTAAATATTAATTAAATCTTAGAGAACATTTTAAAAAGTTGCGCGCTGTGTCTTATTCTTAATGAACAATAATATATCAAATAGATGCATATTATATAGGATACAAATCAGTGACTGAAATTGTTTGTAAAGATTGAAACCTTTAAATCAAATGTACATAAATAATTAAGAATAGAATATGTTAAGTGTCTAGTCATGTATCTACATTTACAAATTTTAAAATATGGTTCGTTTAATTTATATTATTTTCGGTGAAGCAGTAAATTTGTGTGTAATTGAAAATAAATGGATAAGTATGAGAGAAGTGATATTCATAGAAGACAAATACGTGAGGCCTCCGTTTTTTACCTGTCTATTTGAGTATTAAGTTCGGGTTTTATAGTATCTATAAAATACTTTTCTCCTATAAATGCCCCTTGTTTATTGCTAAACCTAGCTACTATTCTAAAATCATCCTCACTAAAGCAGTGATCTGCTTCCCTTGCATGATTTATAATTGCCGAAAATTGCATAGGAGTACAGTTGGTTGGTGGAGAGAACATAATAATTTAGTGAGAGGACGGCCTGTACGACTACTTTTCCCCATGTGTTCCCATATACTTGAGCGGAATGCTGTGGAAGATCACCCCACATACCTCACAGGGCAGCGAGGACAGGTAAAATTATATACGATAGTGGAACACATGTGGTCTGGTATTTTATCTTTAATGTTAAAAAATTAACCAATTTTGAAGTCGTTAATGAAGATGATCCTAAAATCTACGGCGGGAAACTTAGTTTGAAGCAATATACGCAATATTTTCCTAAAATCGTAACTACATTAACCATAAAAAGGGAGTTTAACGTATTTCCTAAGCTTCGAAACAGTGTGGATCGGTCGTTGTTCCTTATTTTAGTATGAACATTATTTTATAGTCTCTCTCTCTCTCTCTCTCTCTCTCTATATATATATATATATATATATATATATATATAGTATATATATATATATATATATATATATATATATATATATATATATATATATATAATTTATATTTTTATTGTATATATATTTAGGTATTTACTACTGTAGTATTTTTCTTTATTCTCAGGTGGGACTCGAACCTCCAACCACGGACAGTCAGGACGGGAGTTCATGCTTTAAACAACTACACCATGGCGTGATAAAGAGTAGTTAACCTTTTCATATTTACTGTATAATAATGAGGATAAATCCTACTTGTACATGGAAAGAAACATCTCCCTTCACCATTATACAACAAGACAGTTGCAGCTAAGTGTATTACACTTCTTGTTTGAAACTAGATATTCTTTTCATATGTAACATATTCCAAATTTACAAAATTGAAAATCAAAAGAAGTAGATAATTTTGATTAATTTGTCAACACAACTAGTCAAATGCTAGTAAAAATATTCAATTATTTTTGTATTCAGAAGTTAGTCAAATGATTAACAATTAATAGCACAATGAAAGTTTTAGATATGAATAGTCACAAAGTTATCTGCTAACTAACGTTTGACTAATAGTCACAAAGTTATCTGCTAACTAACGTTTGACTAATAGTCACAAAGTTATCTGCTAACTAACGTTTGACTAATAGTCACAAAGTTATCTGCTAACTAACGTTTGACTAATAGTCACAAAGTTATCTGCTAACTAACGTTTGACTAATCGTTATTGATTGAACACGCTTAGTAAATTTAGATATATGACAAAACTTATTAAGAACATAAGAAAATGGGAGTCTGCAAAAAGCCGATCGGCCCACACAAGGCAGATTCCTGTCACACCCAACCCCAATTACATAAAAACAAAGGTCATAAGATCGCGGTAAACTGCATATGACCATGCAGCCCACGTGAGGCAGCTCCCATTCACACCCAGCCCATATCACCCATATGGGAATCCAACTTATGCTTAAAGCTTTCAACTGTTTCTGAGCTAATTACTGTTCTGAGCAGTGCATTCCACATGTTAACAACTCTATTCCCAAACCAGTGATTTACTATATATTTCCTAAATCTAAACTTATCTAACTTGAAACCATTTGAGCGGGTTATGTCACCGTTCTTTAGCTTTAATACCTCATCTATATCGCCCTTATTTATACCTTTTATCCATTTAAATACCTCTATCATGTCTCCCCTACATCTTCGTCTCTCTAGTGAGTGCAAGCCTAAGACTTTCAACCTCTCCTCATACGATAAATGTCTAATATTATGTATCTTTTTCGTCATTCTTCTTTGGACTGCCCCTAAAGGGTCGATATCCATTCTGTAATAAGGGCACCAACACTGAACAGCATAGTCTAACTGAGGTCTTACTAGTGCTAAGTATAGTTTTAAGAAAACTTCAGCAGTCCTGTTACTAACACTCCTAGACACTCCTATTATTTTTGTTTTCTTCATAGTGTATCTACTTATTCTACTAACTCATTCTACTCATAATGTATATTGTGGAATTTGCCCCATACGAAAGATTATCTGATCTCTTTTGCAGTGGTTCTCAAACTTGTTATAGCCTGAAACCTATAAAATACCATTGAAGAGGTTCGTACCCCTGCTGTTGTCCACACACACACAGTAAGATTCTAGTTTGGCTTTCAATAGACACTTTTATTCAGCTTAGCAAGGACCTGTTCGAAATATCAGTTTGCAATTTGCTGCAATTCTCCATCTTGTGTGTGCAGGATTAGGTACTTTGTTTTCTCTCCCATTTCATGCTGCACTTTTCATTTGATATCGCTTATGTATCTACCATATATCTATATGTATATATCTAAATATTGCAGTCATTCTCCATGTTACATAGTCTATTCGCTGTAAGTAGGCGAGAAATCATGACCTCCATCCTCTGTAACTCAAAAAGGGCTAGAGCAAATTGGCTGTAGATTTCCACATCCATTCCTTGGCTGCTTCTTCCCAAATGGTAGAAATATTAGCTCGATTACTCTAGTCGTTTTTGAGTTACAGAGATTAGAGGTTATGATTTATCGCCTCCTTACAGCGAATAGACTAAGAACCTCGAGGTCAAAAATAATATTGGTTTAGGAAAATATCGACTACATGGACAGAGCCGTTGCAGGATTTGTTATATAATTATCTTCATATATGTGAATACTGTATATATATATATATACTTATACCCATCTGCATCTGAACGGCTATGCTGATGATTAAGGGGGGTCACCTGCTTTTTTTTCATCTTTCTCTTCTTTTCTCTCTTTCTCTGACTTGTACCCATTTGGCCCCATACAGCCAACTGTTTTAAGATGTTTATCCCCATCCAGGTGTCGATTTCTTCCTAGCGAGCGACAGCGAGCCAGCATTGTATGGAGAAATCCGGCTTCGCCGGAGTTATTTTTCTATTGATAAATGTAAAAATTTAGCTTGCTGTCAAAACAAAATTATATAGATGCTGGCTCGCTACCGCTCGCCAGGAAATATTGACACCTGGATGGGGTAAACGTCTTAAAACAGTAGGCTGAATGACGCCGAATGGATACAAGCCAGGGAAAGAGAAAAGGAGAGAGAGATACAAAAAAGCGAGATGGGCTCCCTTAATACATCTTCGGTTGGTAGTTACGTTAACCCTTTCAGTCCGATGTGCCTTTGTGGTCTATGTATTGTCTAACATGAGAGGATTTATGCAGTTTATGACGCAGTTTATGACAGGTCTATGACAGTATTTATGCAGTTTATGACAGGTCCTATTTATGCAGTTTTATGACAGGTCCTTTTTTTATGCAGTTTATGACAGGTCCTATTTATGCAGTTTATGACAGGTCCTATTTATGCAGTTTATGACAGGTCCTATTTATGCAGTTTATGACAGGTCCTATTTATGCAGTTTATGACAGGTCCTTTTTATGCAGTTTATGACAGGTCCTATTTATGCAGTTTATGACAGATCCTATTTATGAAGTTTATGACAGGTCCTATTTATGCAGTTTATGACAGGACCTATTTATGCAGTTTATGACAGGTCGTATTTATGCAATTTATGACAGGTCATATTTATGCAGTTTATGACAGGTCCTATTTATGCAGTTTATGACAGGTCCTATTTATGCAGTTTATGACAGGTCCTATTTATGTAGTTTATGACAGGTCCTATTTATGCAGTTTATGACAGGTCCTATTTATGCAGTTTATGACAGGTCCTTTTTATGCAGTTTATGACAGGTCCTATTTGTGCAGTTTATGACAGGTCCTATTTATGCAGTTTATGACAGGTCCTATTTATGCAGTTTATGACAGGTCCTATTTGATTAAGATGGTTTATGACAGGTCCTATTTATGCAGTTTATGACAGGTCCTATTTATGCAGTTTATGACAGGACCTATTTATGCAGTTTATGACAGGTCATATATATGCAGTTTATGACAGGTCCTATTTATGCAGTTTATGATAGGTCCTATGTATGCAGTTTATGACAGGTCCTATTTATGCAGTTTATGACAGGTCTTTTATGCAGTTTATGACAGGTCCTAGTTATGCAGTTTATGACAGGTCCTATGTATTCAGTTTATGACAGGTCCTATTTATGCAGTTTATGACAGGTCCTATGTATTCAGTTTATGGCAGGTCCTATTTATGCAGTTTACGACAGGTCCTATTTATGCAGTTCATGACAGGTCCTATGTATGCAGTTTATGACAGGTCCTATTTATGCAGTTTATGACAGGTCCTTTTTATGCAGTTTATGATAGGTCCTATTTATGCAGTTTATGACAGGTCCTATTGATGCACTTTATGACAGGTCCTATTTATGCACTTTATGACAGGTCCTTTTTATGCAGTTTATGACAGGTCCTATTTATGCAGTTTATGACAGGTCCTATTTATGCAGTTTCTGACAGGTCCTATTTATGTAGTTTATGACAGGTCCTATTTATGCAGTTTATGACAGGTCCTATTTATGCAGTTTATGACAGGTCCTATTTATGCAGTTTATGACAGGTCCTATGTATGCAGTTTATGACAGGTCCTATTTATGCAGTTTATGACAGGTCCTATTTATGCAGTTTATGACAGGTCCTATTTATGCAGTTTATGACAGGTCCTATTTATGCAGTTTATGACAGGTCCTATTTATGCAGTTTATGACAGGTCCTATATATGCAGTTTATGACAGGTCCTATTTATGCAGTTTATGACAGGTCCTTTTTATGCAGTTTATGACAGGTCCTATTTATGCAGTTTATGACAGGTCATATTTATGCAGTTTATGACAGGTCATATTTATGCAGTTTATGACAGGTCCTTTTTATGCAGTTTATGACAGGTCCTATTTATGCAGTTTATGACAGGTCCTATTAATGCAGTTTATGACAGGTCCTATTTATGCAGTTTATGACAGGTCCTATTTATGCAGTTTATGACAGGTCCTATTTATGCAGTTTATGACAGGTCATATTTATGCAGTTTATGACAGGTCCTATTTATGCAGTTTATGACAGGTCCTATTTATGCAGTTTATGATAGGTCCTATGTATGCAGTTTATGACAGGTCCTATTTATGCAGTTTATGACAGGTCCTATTAATGCAGTTTATGACAGGTCCTATTTATGCAGTTTATGACAGGTCCTATGTATGCAGTTTATGACAGGTCCTATTTATGCAGTTTATGACAGGTCCTATGTATGCAGTTTATGACAGGTCCTATTTATGCAGTTTATGACAGGTCCTTTTTATGCAGTTTATGACAGGTCCTATTTGCAGTTTATGACAGGTCCTACTTATGCAGTTTATGACAGGTCCTATTTATGCAGTTTATGACAGGTCCTATTTGATTAAGATGGTTTATGACAGGTCCTATTTATGCAGTTTATGACAGGTCCTATTTATGCAGTTTATGACAGGACCTATTTATGCAGTTTATGACAGGTCATATATATGCAGTTTATGACAGGTCCTATTTATGCAGTTTATGATAGGTCCTATGTATGCAGTTTATGACAGGTCCTATTTATGCAGTTTATGACAGGTCCTATTTATGCAGTTTATGACAGGTCCTAGTTATGCAGTTTATGACAGGTCCTATGTATTCAGTTTATGACAGGTCCTATTTATGCAGTTTATGACAGGTCCTATGTATTCAGTTTATGGCAGGTCCTATTTATGCAGTTTACGACAGGTCCTATTTATGCAGTTCATGACAGGTCCTATGTATGCAGTTTATGACAGGTCCTATTTATGCAGTTTATGACAGGTCCTTTTTATGCAGTTTATGACAGGTCCTATTTATGCAGTTTATGACAGGTCCTATTTATGCAGTTTATGACAGGTCCTATTTATGCAGTTTATGACAGGTCCTATTTATGCAGTTTATGACAGGTCCTATTTATGCAGTTTATGACAGGTCCTATTTATGCAGTTTATGACAGGTCCTATTTATGCAGTTTATGACAGGTCCTATTTATGCAGTTTATGACAGGTCCTATTTATGCAGTTTATGACAGGTCCTATTTATGCAGTTTATGACAGGTCCTATGTATGCAGTTTATGACACGTCCTATGTATGCAGTTTATGACAGGTCCTATTTATGCAGTTTATGACAGGTCCTATTTATGCAGTTTATGACAAGTTTTATGACAGGTCCTATTTATGCAGTTTATGACAGGTCCTATTATGCAGTTTATGACAGGTCCTATTTATGCAGTTTATGACAGGTCCTATTTATGCAGTTTATGACAGGTCCTATTTATGCAGTTTATGACAGGTCCTATTTATGCAGTTTATGACAGGTCCTATTTATGCAGTTTATGACAGGTCCTATTTATGCAGTTTATGACAGGTCCTATTTATGCAGTTTATGACAGGTCCTATTTATGCAGTTTATGACAGGTCCTATTTATGCAGTTTATGACAGGTCCTATTATGCAGTTTATGACAGGTCCTATTATGCAGTTTATGACAGGTCCTATTTATTGCAGTTTATGACAGGTCCTAT
>CM064571.1:14658806-14716306 GCA_032716605.1 Paralithodes platypus
TACGGCGGGAAACTTAGTTTGAAGCAATATACGCAATATTTTCCTAAAATCGTAACTACATTAACCATAAAAAGGGAGTTTAACGTATTTCCTAAGCTTCGAAACAGTGTGGATCGGTCGTTGTTCCTTATTTTAGTATGAACATTATTTTATAGTCTCTCTCTCTCTCTCTCTCTCTCTATATATATATATATATATATATATATAGTATATATATATATATATATATATATATATATATATATATATAATTTATATTTTTATTGTATATATATTTAGGTATTTACTACTGTAGTATTTTTCTTTATTCTCAGGTGGGACTCGAACCTCCAACCACGGACAGTCAGGACGGGAGTTCATGCTTTAAACAACTACACCATGGCGTGATAAAGAGTAGTTAACCTTTTCATATTTACTGTATAATAATGAGGATAAATCCTACTTGTACATGGAAAGAAACATCTCCCTTCACCATTATACAACAAGACAGTTGCAGCTAAGTGTATTACACTTCTTGTTTTGAAACTAGATATTCTTTTCATATGTAACATATTCCAAATTTACAAAATTGAAAATCAAAAGAAGTAGATAATTTTGATTAATTTGTCAACACAACTAGTCAAATGCTAGTAAAAATATTCAATTATTTTTGTATTCAGAAGTTAGTCAAAATGATTAACAATTAATAGCACAATGAAAGTTTTTAGATATGAATAGTCACAAAGTTATCTGCTAACTAACGTTTGACTAATAGTCACAAAGTTATCTGCTAACTAACGTTTGACTAATAGTCACAAAGTTATCTGCTAAACTAACGTTTGACTAATAGTCACAAAGTTATCTGCTAACTAACGTTTGACTAATAGTCACAAAGTTATCTGCTAACTAACGTTTGACTAATCGCTATTGATTGAACACGCTTAGTAAATTTAGATATATGACAAAACTTATTAAGAACATAAGAAAATGGGAGTCTGCAAAAAGCCGATCGGCCCACACAAGGCAGATTCCTGTCACACCCAACCCCAATTACATAAAAACAAAGGTCATAAGATCGCGGTAAACTGCATATGACCATGCAGCCCACGTGAGGCAGCTCCCATTCACACCCAGCCCATATCACCCATATGGGAATCCAACTTATGCTTAAAGCTTTCAACTGTTTCTGAGCTAATTACTGTTCTGAGCAGTGCATTCCACATGTTAACAACTCTATTCCCAAACCAGTGATTTACTATATATTTCCTAAATCTAAACTTATCTAACTTGAAACCATTTGAGCGGGTTATGTCACCGTTCTTTAGCTTTAATACCTCATCTATATCGCCCTTATTTATACCTTTTATCCATTTAAATACCTCTATCATGTCTCCTCTACATCTTCGTCCTCTCTAGTGAGTGCAAGCCTAAGACTTTCAACCTCTCCTCATACGATAAATGTCTAATATTATGTATCTTTTTCGTCATTCTTCTTTGGACTGCCCCTAAAGGGTCGATATCCATTCTGTAAATAAGGGCACCAACACTGAACAGCATAGTCTAACTGAGGTCTTACTAGTTCTAAGTATAGTTTTAAGAAAACTTCAGCAGTCCTGTTACTAACACTCCTAGACACTCCTATTATTTTTGTTTTCTTCATAGTGTATCTACTTATTCTACTAACTCATTCTACTCATAATGTATATTGTGGAATTTGCCCCATACGAAAGATTATCTGATCTCTTTTGCAGTGGTTCTCAAACTTGTTATAGCCTGAAACCTATAAAATACCATTGAAGAGGTTCGTACCCCTGCTGTTGTCCACACACACACAGTAAGATTCTAGTTTGGCTTTCAATAGACACTTTTATTCAGCTTAGCAAGGACCTGTTCGAAATATCAGTTTGCAATTTGCTGCAATTCTCCATCTTGTGTGTGCAGGATTAGGTACTTTGTTTTCTCTCCCATTTCATGCTGCACTTTTCATTTGATATCGCTTATGTATCTACCATATATCTATATGTATATATCTAAATATTGCAGTCATTCTCCATGTTACATAGTCTATTCGCTGTAAGTAGGCGAGAAATCATGACCTCCATCCTCTGTAACTCAAAAAGGGCTAGAGCAAATTGGCTGTAGATTTCCACATCCATTCCTTGGCTGCTTCTTCCCAAATGGTAGAAATATTAGCTCGATTACTCTAGTCGTTTTTGAGTTACAGAGATTAGAGGTTATGATTTATCGCCTCCTTACAGCGAATAGACTAAGAACCTCGAGGTCAAAAATAACATTGGTTTAGGAAAATATCGACTACATGGACAGAGCCGTTGCAGGATTTGTTATATAATTATCTTCATATATGTGAATACTGTATATATATATATATACTTATACCCATCTGCATCTGAACGGCTATGCTGATGATTAAGGGGGGTCACCTGCTTTTTTTTCATCTTTCTCTTCTTTTCTCTCTTTCTCTGACTTGTACCCATTTGGCCCCATACAGCCAACTGTTTTAAGATGTTTATCCCCATCCAGGTGTCGATATTTTCCTGGCGAGCGATAGCGAGCCAGCATTGTATGGAGAAATCCGGCTTCGCCGGAGTTATTTTTCTATCGAAAAATGTAAAAATTTAGCTTGCTGTAAAACAAAAATATATATATGCTGGCTCGCTACCGCTCGCCAGGAAAATATTGACACCTGGATGGGGTAAACGTCTTAAAACAGTAGGCTGAATGAGGCCGAATGGATACAAGCCAGGGAAAGAGAAAAGGAGAGAGAGATACAAAAAAGCGAGATGGGCTCCCTTAATACATCTTCGGTTGGTAGTTACGTTAACCCTTTCAGTCCGATGTGGCCTTTGTGGTCTTGTATTCTGTCTAACATGAGAGGATTTATGCAGTTTATGACAGGTCCTATTTATGCAGTTTATGACAGGTCCTTTTTATGCAGTTTATGACAGGTCCTATTTATGCAGTTTATGACAGGTCCTATTTATGCAGTTTATGACAGGTCCTATTTATGCAGTTTATGACAGGTCCTATTTATGCAGTTTATGACAGGTCCTTTTTATGCAGTTTATGACAGGTCCTATTTATGCAGTTTATGACAGGTCCTATTTATGAAGTTTATGACAGGTCCTATTTATGCAGTTTATGACAGGACCTATTTATGCAGTTTATGACAGGTCGTATTTATGCAATTTATGACAGGTCATATTTATGCAGTTTATGACAGGTCCTATTTATGCAGTTTATGACAGGTCCTATTTATGCAGTTTATGACAGGTCCTATTTATGTAGTTTATGACAGGTCCTATTTATGCAGTTTATGACAGGTCCTATTTATGCAGTTTATGACAGGTCCTTTTTATGCAGTTTATGACAGGTCCTATTTGTGCAGTTTATGACAGGTCCTATTTATGCAGTTTATGACAGGTCCTATTTATGCAGTTTATGACAGGTCCTATTTGATTAAGATGGTTTATGACAGGTCCTATTTATGCAGTTTATGACAGGTCCTATTTATGCAGTTTATGACAGGACCTATTTTATGCAGTTTATGACAGGTCATATATATGCAGTTTATGACAGGTCCTATTTATGCAGTTTATGATAGGTCCTATGTATGCAGTTTATGACAGGTCCTATTTATGCAGTTTATGACAGGTCCTATTTATGCAGTTTATGACAGGTCCTAGTTATGCAGTTTATGACAGGTCCTATGTATTCAGTTTATGACAGGTCCTATTTATGCAGTTTATGACAGGTCCTATGTATTCAGTTTATGGCAGGTCCTATTTATGCAGTTTACGACAGGTCCTATTTATGCAGTTCATGACAGGTCCTATGTATGCAGTTTATGACAGGTCCTATTTATGCAGTTTTATGACAGGTCCTTTTTATGCAGTTTATGATAGGTCCTATTTATGCAGTTTATGACAGGTCCTATTGATGCACTTTATGACAGGTCCTATTTATGCACTTTATGACAGGTCCTTTTATGCAGTTTATGACAGGTCCTATTTATGCAGTTTATGACAGGTCCTATTTATGCAGTTTCTGACAGTTCCTATCTATCGAGTTTATGACAGGTCCTATTTATGCAGTTTATGACAGGTCCTATTTATGCAGTTTATGACAGGTCCTATTTATGCAGTTTATGACAGGTCCTATGTATGCAGTTTATGACAGGTCCTATTTATGCAGTTTATGACAGGTCCTATTTATGCAGTTTATGACAGGTCCTATTTATGCAGTTTATGACAGGTCCTATTTATGCAGTTTATGACAGGTCCTATTTATGCAGTTTATGACAGGTCCTATATATGCAGTTTATGACAGGTCCTATTTATGCAGTTTATGACAGGTCCTTTTTATGCAGTTTATGACAGGTCCTATTTATGCAGTTTATGACAGGTCATATTTATGCAGTTTATGACAGGTCATATTTATGCAGTTTATGACAGGTCCTTTTTATGCAGTTTATGACAGGTCCTATTTATGCAGTTTATGACAGGTCCTATTAATGCAGTTTATGACAGGTCCTATTTATGCAGTTTATGACAGGTCCTATTTATGCAGTTTATGACAGGTCCTATTTATGCAGTTTATGACAGGTCATATTTATGCAGTTTATGACAGGTCCTATTTATGCAGTTTATGACAGGTCCTATTTATGCAGTTTATGATAGGTCCTATGTATGCAGTTTATGACAGGTCCTATTTATGCAGTTTATGACAGGTCCTATTAATGCAGTTTATGACAGGTCCTATTTATGCAGTTTATGACAGGTCCTATGTATGCAGTTTATGACAGGTCCTATTTATGCAGTTTATGACAGGTCCTATGTATGCAGTTTATGACAGGTCCTATTTATGCAGTTTATGACAGGTCCTTTTTATGCAGTTTATGACAGGTCCTATTTGTGCAGTTTATGACAGGTCCTACTTATGCAGTTTATGACAGGTCCTATTTATGCAGTTTATGACAGGTCCTATTTGATTAAGATGGTTTATGACAGGTCCTATTTATGCAGTTTATGACAGGTCCTATTTATGCAGTTTATGACAGGACCTATTTATGCAGTTTATGACAGGTCATATATATGCAGTTTATGACAGGTCTATTTATGCAGTTTATGATAGGTCCTATGTATGCAGTTTATGACAGGTCCTATTTATGCAGTTTATGACAGGTCCTATTTATGCAGTTTATGACAGGTCCTAGTTATGCAGTTTATGACAGGTCCTATGTATTCAGTTTATGACAGGTCCTATTTATGCAGTTTATGACAGGTCCTATGTATTCAGTTTATGGCAGGTCCTATTTATGCAGTTTACGACAGGTCCTATTTATGCAGTTCATGACAGGTCCTATGTATGCAGTTTATGACAGGTCCTATTTATGCAGTTTATGACAGGTCCTTTTTATGCAGTTTATGACAGGTCCTATTTATGCAGTTTATGACAGGTCCTATTGATGCACTTTATGACAGGTCCTATTTATGCAGTTTATGACAGGTCCTTTTTATGCAGTTTATGACAGGTCCTATTTATGCAGTTTATGACAGGTCCTATTTATGCAGTTTCTGACAGGTCCTATTTATGTAGTTTATGACAGGTCCTATTTATGCAGTTTATGACAGGTCCTATTTATGCAGTTTATGACAGGTCCTATTTATGCAGTTTATGACAGGTCCTATGTATGCAGTTTATGACAGGTCCTATTTATGCAGTTTATGACAGGTCCTATTTATGCAGTTTATGACAGGTCCTATTTATGCAGTTTATGACAGGTCCTATTTATGCAGTTTATGACAGGTCCTACTTATGCAGTTTATGACAGGTCCTATATATGCAGTTTATGACAGGTCCTATTTATGCAGTTTATGACAGGTCCTTTTTATGCAGTTTATGACAGGTCCTATTTATGCAGTTTATGACAGGTCATATTTATGCAGTTTATGACAGGTCATATTTATGCAGTTTATGACAGGTCCTTTTTATGCAGTTTATGACAGGTCCTATTTATGCAGTTTATGACAGGTCCTATTAATGCAGTTTATGACAGGTCCTATTTATGCAGTTTATGACAGGTCCTATTTATGCAGTTTATGACAGGTCCTATTTATGCAGTTTATGACAGGTCATATTTATGCAGTTTATGACAGGTCCTATTTATGCAGTTTATGACAGGTCCTATTTATGCAGTTTATGATAGGTCCTATGTATGCAGTTTATGACAGGTCCTATTTATGCAGTTTATGACAGGTCCTATTAATGCAGTTTATGACAGGTCCTATTTATGCAGTTTATGACATCCTATTTATGCAGTTTATGACAGGTCCTATTTATGCAGTTTATGACAGGTCCTATGTATGCAGTTTATGACAGGTCCTATTTATGCAGTTTATGACAGGTCCTATTTGATTAAGATGGTTTATGACAGGTCCTATTTATGCAGTTTATGACAGGTCCTATTTATGCAGTTTATGACAGGTCCTATTTATGCAGTTTATGACAGGTCCTATTTATGCAGTTTATGACAGGTCCTATTTATGTAGTTTATGACAGCTCCTATTTATGCAGTTTATGACAGGTCCTATGTATGCAGTTTATGACAGGTCCTATTTATGCAGTTTATGACAGGTCCTATTTATGCAGTTTATGACAGGTCCTATTTATGCAGTTTATGACAGGTCCTATTTATGCAGTTTATGACAGGTCCTATTTATGCAGTTTATGACAAGTCCTATTTATGCAGTTTATGACAGGTCCTATTTATGCAGTTTATGACAGGTCCTATTTATGCAGTTTATGACAGGTCCTATTTATGCAGTTTATGACAGGTCCTATTTATGCAGTTTATGACAGGTCCTATTTATGCAGTTTATGACAGGTCCTATGTATGCAGTTTATGACAGGTCCTATTTATGCAGTTTATGACAGGTCCTATTTATGCAGTTTATGACAGGTCCTATTTATGCAGTTTATGACAGGTCCTATTTATGCAGTTTATGACAGGTCCTATTTATGCAGTTTATGACAGGTCCTATTTATGCAGTTTATGACAGGTCCTATTTATGCAGTTTATGACAGCTCCTATTTATGCAGTTTATGACAGGTCCTATGTGTGCAGTTTATGACAGGTCCTATTTATGCAGTTTATGATAGGTCCTATTTATGCAGTTTATGACAGGTCCTATTTATGCAGTTTATGACAGGTCCTATTTATGCAGTTTATGACAGGTCCTATTTATGCAGTTTATGACAAGTCCTATTTATGCAGTTTATGACAGGTCCTATTTATGCAGTTCATGACAGGTCCTATGTGATTAAGGGGGAATGGTTCACTTTTGGGCAGATTTTTAAATTTATTTATTATTTTTGTTTAGTTTCCTCCCTAGACCTCCATCAAACATAAAAAAATATCCATCAGATCCCCCTTCTAGATTAATTTGTACATTTTTCGTTAGAAAATGTACCGGCCGAAGGCCGGTTACTCTTAAGATTACAGGCTCGCTATCGCTCGCCACGAAAATATCGACACCTAAATGGCACGAAAGGTCTTAAAATTGACAACGAAATGGGGCAAATGGTATTAAAATCGCCAAACTAATGGACCGAACGTCATAAAATCTGAAAACTATTGGGGGTAAACATGAGGAAGAAGGGTGACCAGAAAAACAGCCCATGTCCCCTTAAGGTGGTTTATTGAGGCAGCATTCCCGTTTTCTGAGTCCTACAAATAGATTATAAGCCAAAGAAAACCGTCTAATGGTAACCAGAATATGACAACAATTTCGTGATCGTGCTGGAAAAGTTAATATAAATTTACTTTTTCATGCTCAGAGGGTTGCCGTTTAGTATTCAGAAATAGAATGATGTTAATCTCATAATTACCTCTCCAAAAATAGCTTTAGGCCCACAAATCACTCAAAGACACCTGCAGAGGTTGAAGTAACTAAACTGAAGGTTTCTAAACACCCCTGATAGTCACAACGGTTTCTAAAGTATTCCTGAAACGCCGCAATCGCGTTCTGGTGCGCGAAATGGTTTTAAATAAGTGACAACCGTTTTCCATTATTGATTAAAACCCCTTTGTTCCATTTTCTTGTTATTAAATCCTTCAGCACCATGACGTCTTTTCACCTTTGATTTTGACTAAAATTAGATGTTTTATATGCAGATTAAGAAGGACCTATGTTACTAAGAGGGTTTGTTGAGATCGTATTTACCCCTTTGAGTCGCATGGGTAGATAACAAATTAAACAAAATCGTCTAATGGTAACCAGAATATGATGAAAATGTCGTGTTGGTGGTGAAGGGGTTAAATGTCCTTTTATACCGAACACAATAACATTTAGGTGGTTGACGTAAAAATGTCGTGTTGGTAGTGAAGGGGTTAAATGTCCTATACCGAACACAATAACATTTAGGTGGTTGACGTAAAAATGTCGTGTTGGTGGTGAAGGGGTTAAATGTCCTTCTATACCGAACACAATAACATTTAGGTGGTTGACGTAAAAATGTATCATTATTATATTAGGTTAAGTTGATAATTATTATGAACTAATTTATACAATTTCGTATACACTCCTAACCAACACTTAGTTCATTCAGCAACAGACTTAAGGGGAGGCAGTTGGTTTTTCGAGTCCTCCTCCTCCCTCATGTTTAACCCTATTAGTTATGAGATTTCAAGACATTCGCCCCATTAGTTTGGCGATTTTCAGACCTTTTGCCCCATTTCTTTGCCAATATTAAGACCTTTCGTGCCATTTAGGTGTCGACCTTTTTCCTGGCGAGCGATAGCGAGCCTGTATTTGAAGAGGAATCGGCCTTCGGCCGGGACATTTTTCTACCGAAAAATGTACAAATTTATATCAAAGGGGAGTCTTGTGGGTGTTTTTTTTAAAGCTTGATATAGGTTTAGAGAGCAAACTAAACCCGATTCTTAAACCATTGAGCCGAGCCAGTAAATTATGCTGCACAATACCGTCTGAGCTCCCTTAATATTTACCACCGTAGGTGTTATGTTTGGGTCTGAGGCGCGTTTTATGAAAAGCCTATAATACGGTAGCCTACTACACGACGACATGACATGAATATAGGAAAGGTGACACATGCACAAACAAATGATCACATAAATGTATCGAACCAAGGAAGGGAACAGAGGAAGTAGTAGGGAGTGAGGAAGGGAGCTGGAGAAGGAGATACAGGCGTCGGGGCTTGACCAACATGAGTGGGTTGTATGTTTTTTAGTCTTGTTTCAGAGTAGCATGGACAAGACGAACACAGCAGCGGTACTATTAATCCTAACTTCTTTTAGCTTATGTATATGTTCACATACAGTATTATGTTCTCTCCACTAACCAACTTTACTCCTAAACTGTCATCTCCAGACATCACCTTTTGCTCCCCAGAACTCGCCCCCACAACATCCTGGAGGGTGGTCAGAACCTTAGGTTCTGACCACCTCCCGATCATTATCACCACCAAAACCAGACTCACCCCAGCTAGCCACAAACACACATACACCAATTATAAAAGAGCTAACTGGGAAGCATTCACAAATGAGACAGAACAACACTTCACAACTCTAAACAGCACACCCATCACTAACATCAACAATGTTGTACACATACTCAATAAAACTATCCAAAACGCTGACAAAAAACACATTCCAAGAGGTAACAGGAAAAGACACAACCCCAACTTCACACCAGAAATTCAAAACCTCATCAGACAACGCGACATACTGAAACACTCCCCAGCACCCCACACACAAGACATCACACAACAAATTCAAGCACTCAACACCCAAACTAACAACAAAATACAAGAACAACAAAAACTAAATTGGAATAACTTCCTACAAACACTTGATCACAAAACAAACCCCAAAAACTCTACAAAACACTAAACAGCATCACACTTTCCAACAGCAACACAACACAATCACATGCTGCAATCACAACAACAGACTCTACTCCTTCATGTAAACAACAAGCAAACACTCTCATCAATCACTTTTCACATGTCAGCCACCTAAAACCTCACAAAGACGACCGACGTGTCATCCGACGTAAGAGACAATTCCCCACAGACCCTGACTATACACCCTTCACCAATCACCAGACAAAGCATATCATCAACAATCTCAAGCACTCACCCGCCTGTGGCCTAGACAACATAAGCAACATACACCTCAGACACCTGGGACCACAAGGCATACAAGCACTCACTAACATATCAAACTACAGCTATTCACACAACACAATACCAGACATTTGGAAGCATGGTATCATCATCACATTCCCCAAACCCAACAAAGACCCAACGCTACCCTCCTCGCACCGCCCCATCACACTTCTTTGCTCCCCCTCCAAAGTCATGGAACGCCTAGTATTACAACTAATTACACCTGACCTACCCCTAGCTCCAACACAACATGGCTTTAGGCCACTGCACTCCACAAACACTCTTCTTACAGACCTTACACAAGAGCTTTCGACGGCATCAACTCAGCTAGACCACCACACAGATCACTATTAGCCACACTCGACATTAGTAAAGCCTTCGATGCCATCCCCCGCCACAACCTAACAAACAAAATCTACAACACAAACATGCACAACAACACAAAAAGGTGGCTGGCCAACTTCCTAGCAGGCAGATGTGCACACGTATCGTTTGCCGGTCAGTCATCTAAAATCAGAAACTTTCCAAACGGAGTCCCACAAGGATCCGTCCTATCGCCCGCACTCTTCAATCTGTACATGCACGATATAACTACACCCAATACGCCCCAAATAAACTTAGCCTCCTATGCAGATGACATAACACTCACATGCACACACCATGACCCAAAAAGAGCAACAGATCTCCTTCAACCCTATCTCAACACACTACATGGTTGGTGCACTACAAACAGACTTAATCTAGCCCCAGCCAAATCCACCGCAACCCTGCTCACAAGTTGGACAGGAGAACACGAATACATCCCTCAACTCACCATAAACAACACACCCCTAACACATACACACACACCCAAAATCCTAGGAGTAACATATGATACTCATATGACATTCAAACAGCACACCACAAACATTAAAAAGAAACTGACACCCAGACTTAACGCCCTCAGGTCACTTGCTCACACAAAATTTGGACACAACAAAGAAACTACCACCACAGTATATAAACAATACATAAGATCAGTGATGGAATACGCAAGCCCAGCCTGGGCTTCTAACCTAGCTGAAACACATCATAAGACCTTACAGACTATTCAAAACAAAGCCCTGAAGATCATTACAGGCTGCACAGCTACTTCACCCACAGATCACCTACATCAAGAAACCAAAATCCTCAAAGTCAAAGACCATCTGGACATGAGAGGCACTCAATTCCTGGCAGCAGCCTCCACGAACCAAGACCACCCACTAAACTACATGGCAACACACCCACAGACACCAAGAAATATCAAAACAACACCCAGCACACGGTATCACACACAATTATTGTCCTCTCTCCCTCCTGCCCACCCCGAACCAACTTCCAGAAGCACATCCATACTCATATCTCTCACCGATCCATCCACTCACTCACAGACAACACGCAGCTGCATGCACGACCTTCCGAAATCCATCCTTCCGAATCCTCCCTTCCTCTCGAGGACAGAGTCCACCTGGCCAGGCTGAGATGCGGACACCATCCAGCTCTCCTGAGCTATCAGAAGAGACTGGATGACTCCGTTGTCGACGCCTGCCCGGGATGTAACACAGCACCCCATACCATTAAACACATCATAGAAGACTGCATTTCACACAACCACTTACGACAACAACACAATCTACACTCAATGAGAGCTCTGTGGGAAAGCCCGATCGTGGCCATGGCCTTTCTCAGGGACTCGGGGCTGTTCGGCCAGGCAGCTTAGGGAACAACAACAACAACAACAACTCCTAAACTCGATTAATGAAATTAACAAACACATGTGGCAGTCCGGGGATTCGAACCCAGGACGCTCACACCGAAAATCAACACACTTATGCATTGCACCACGAAGACAGTTAAAGAATGTTGCACAAGCCTAAGATTTATTATGCAGTTTCGAATCCTGCATACCAATCTTAGCATGTACAATATCCCAACTGCACTATCGGAGGCTATGAATAAAAAACGCACACACACACACAATACGGCTAGTGAGTCGTGACTGAATTACTAAGAAGAGGAGAGAGAGAGAGGAGAGGAGAGAGAGAGAGACTGATGGATTGCAAATAATAGCACTAATAAGAGAGAGAGAGAGAGAGAGAGAAAGAGAGAGAGAGAGGAGAGAGAGAGAGAGAGAGAGAGAGAGAGAGAGAGAGAGAGAGAGAGAGAGAGAGAGAGAGAGAGAGAGGTGTAATTGACTGATTGCAAATAATAGCACTAATAAGAGAGAGAGAGAGAGAGAGAGAGGTGTAATTGACTGATTGCAAATAATAGCACTAATAAGAGAGAGAGAGAGAGAGAGAGAGGTGTAATTGATTGCAAATAATAGCACTTATAAGAGAGAGAGAGAGAGAGAGAGAGAGGTGTAATTGACTGATTGCAAATAATAGCACTAATAAGAGAGAGAGAGAGAGAGAGAGAGAGAGAGAGAGAGAGAGAGAGAGAGGTGTAATGTTATGCCCTTGTGGATGGATGTTATATAATTATATTTACATCGTCTGTCTATCGTATTATAACGCAATATTGGAAGCTTAACGGACACATTTCCGTCAATGTTACTGAAGATTCAAATATAACAATCTGGACACTAATGAAACAATTGTTGTGTAAAATAAAGTTTCATAGAAAATGGGCATATAAACAAGTCTTCTTGGGTCCTTGGCTGTAGAACTTGTAGAAATATAGAAAAGCACCAAGACCCCCCTCCCCCACCCCCCCACACACACTCACACAAGGTAAACGTCGCGTACACCCAGTACACATGCACGCGAACGCACATACAGGCGACTGTCCTGCACACGCACACACACACACACACACACACAGAACAGCTGATTATGTAATATAATCTACATGTGGGCTATGAGGATGAAGACAATTAAAGGAGCCCACCTTTCTTTTTTTCTCTCTCTCTCCCTCTCTCTTTGGCTTGTATCCATTCGGCCCCATTTAGCCTACTGTATTAAGACGTTTACCCCCATCCGGGTGTCAATATTTTCCTGGCAGCAGTAGCGAGCCAGTATATATATATATATATATAATATATATATATATATATATTATTTTTTTTACAGCAAGCTAAATTTGTACATTTTTCGATAGAACAATGTTTCCGGCGAAGCCGGATTTCTCCATACAATGATGGCTCGCTATCGCTCGCCAGGAAGATATCGACACCTGGATGGGGATAAACGTCTTAAAACAGTTGGCTGAATATAGCCAAATGGATACAAGCCAAAGAAAGAGAGAAAAGGAGAGAAAAAGAAAAAAAAAAGGTGACCCCCTTATTATCATGACCATCAGCCTTTATTGATCCACTGCAGAAACAGTATCACCGAGAGGACGATAACAACCAATGTACACTCGGATGCCATAGTCTCTAGCCCACTACAGAACCAGTCTATCACCGAGAGGACGATAACAACCAAAGTACACTCGGATGCCATAGTCTCTAGCCCACTACAGAACCAGTCTATCACCGAGAGGACGATAACAACCAATGTACACTCGGATGCCATAGTCTCTAGCCCACTACAGAACCAGTCTATCACCGAGAGGACGATAACAACCAATGTACACTCGGATGCCATAGTCTCTAGCCCACTACAGAACCAGTCTATCACCGAGAGGACGATAACAACCAATGTACACTCGGATACCATAGTCTCTAGCCCACTACAGAACCAGTCTATCACCGAGAGGACGATAACAACCAATGTACACTCGGATGCCATAGTCTCTAGCCCACTACAGAACCAGTCTATCACCGAGAGGACGATAACAACCAATGTACACTCGGATGCCATAGTCTCTAGCCCACTACAGAACCAGTCTATCACCGAGAGGACGATAACAACCAATGTACAGTCGGATGCCATAGTCTCTAGCCCACTACAGAACCAGTCTATCACTGAGAAGACGATAACAACCAATGTACACTCGGATGCCATAGTCTCTAGCCCACTACAGAACCAGTCTATCACCGAGAGGACGATAACAACCAATGTACACTCGGATGCCATAGTCTCTAGCCCACTACAGAACCAGTCTATCACCGAGAGGACGATAACAACCAATGTACACTCGGATGCCATAGTCTCTAGCCCACTACAGAACCAGTCTATCACCGAGAGGACGATAACAACCAATGTACACTCGGATGCCATAGTCTCTAGCCCACTACAGAACCAGTCTATCACCGAGAGGACGATAACAACCAATGTACACTCGGATGCCATAGTCTCTAGCCCACTACAGAACCAGTCTATCACCGAGAGGACGATAACAACCAATGTACAGTCGGATGCCATAGTCTCTAGCCCACTACAGAACCAGTCTATCACGGAGAGGACGATAACAACCAATGTACACTCGGATGCCATAGTCTCTAGCCCACTGCAGAACCAGTCTATCACCGAGAGGACGATAACAACCAATGTACACTCGGATGCCATAGTCTCTAGCCCACTGCAGAACCAGTCTTATCACCGAGAGGACGATAACAACCAATGTACACTCGGATGCCATAGTCTCTAGCCCACTACAGAACCAGTCTATCACCGAGAGGACGATAACAACCAATGTACACTCGGATGCCATAGTCTCTAGCCCACTACAGAACCAGTCTATCACCGAGAGGACGATAACAACCAATGTACACTCGGATGCCATAGTTTCTAGCCCACTCATAAATATTCGTGAACTTCACTTATTTATAATTATGTAAGTATATCTCTGGAAACGAGTTTATAAATACAATTGTCTATACATCAACTACAAAACTATATAATTATACTATTGATTGAAATGAAAGTTCTTTCCAAAATCCAATCCAGATAATTATAATTGCATAAAGAAAATGATAGGGGATTCACAAACTCATATAAGTGGGCTAGAGCCTATAATATGGTATCCGAGTGTACTGTACCTCCCACGGTGGCTTACTCCACCTGCGTGAAGCTATGTTGGGCTTGTCAAATATTAATTATCTGTTAGAATAGCTGTGGTTGTGTATGTAGTCTGTAACCAGAGCACTAGGTCTGCAAGCATGTTGATAGGAAACTGTGACTTGTCAACAAACCAACTATGTCCATACGTTAGCTAAAATTATGTTTGGTATGGGCAGCGTCTGGAATGATCGAACATAGGACGTCTCATACCCAAGATTATCGTTCTAAGGAGGATATAGATCAAATATAAAGCTAAATTACAGAGAAATAACCCGTGCAAATTACTCATAATTAAACAAGTTTTACTTTAAAAGAAAATATAGGCAAACACTAATTTGGAAACAGGGTTGTGGATGTTAATAGATTGTTTAGTGCGGTGATCACCTCAAGAACGGTAGACAATTTCCAACTCATATTGGTTAATCATTTGAATGACATAGGTTGGGTGTGAAAGACATCTGTGTCATGTGGGACTCGTTGTTTTCATGTTTTTATAATTTCGTGACAAAAAGCATGGCTATAATCAAGACCAATAGTTTTGGTCTTGGCTATATGAATACGGTACAAATACTCCCAGATATACGTAGAAAGGGACAGAGTGCGTAACAAACACAAAAATAATAAATACATAAATATATAAATAAATTATATATAAGGATTGAGAGGAAATTATGGATTTATAATTAAAAAAAAATGTATTAAGTGAGGGTCATCTTCAGGATTATGGATAAAATGAAGTATGTCAGCCATATTGAAGTAAGTCTACTCTTAACATTTTACAACAGAGGCTACATTATTGGTGTGTGTGTGTGTGTGTGTGTGCTTCATACGTTTTGTGGTTCATGTGTTTATATTAGGAATATCCACCGTTTAGTAAAGACCCAAATTAAGGTCTTTAAAAAGTTGTTTAGATCTTGGCCCAACCAGTCTATTTAATCACGAACACTAAAGTCCCCCTCACAATAATCGCAGTGCAAACAACATAACCCGAACTTATGCTCTCCTGTTGTATCCTGAGACGTTCTCTCTACTCTACCGTCGGACTAAAAGACAGTTCACGTTCCCAGTGTGTGAATATTTATTTATATGTGAATATTTTATATGTTTATAGGTAAAGAGAAAATAGCTAAACGGTTATGACCAAGGGACTGCAGTTCTCGAAGAGGGGCTCCTGTCCTGACGCTATTCTTGACTTGCAGTGTGCTGGCTTAATTAATCCAGAAGGGGATGATAAGATAGCCTGTGAAGTTCTATTTTGACCAACTAAGTTATGAACAAATGAATATGAGGGCGTCATAATGTTATATTTTTAATATAAACACCATTTGAGGAGGAGTACTTTATTGACAACGTTCGCAGATACCTTCTTCAGGTCAATAAAGTGTTCCTCCTCATTTGGTGTTTATATTCATTCTGTCAACTTTTCAAAGTCATTTCAACAGTTATATTCTGCTTAAGACTAGGTGAATTATTTTGGACCCATCCTAAATCCTCTAATGACGCACAGTATAAAATCCAAACTATGCGGTATCGTGATAACCCCTTCGTGCTGAAAGGGTTAGAACGTTCTTAGGTAGCTATAAGATAGATGTAGTGTAGGGAATATAAGGAGTACCCCTTTTAATGGAACGGGCCTTAAAATAGATGAGATGGGTGTGTGTGTGTGTGTGTTTGACTTTGATTATATAATATACAGTACTGTATATTATATAATATACAGTACTGTATAATTATCTAAACCTGAGAATACACGAGTCACCCCCGAAACATTTTCAGTGTATGTAAATTTATCCACATTTATGATTTCCTGTCACTGCATTTTCAGCATTCTCTCTATACAAGTCGGAAGAGATCGGCCAAAAAAAAAACAGTGCTGCAGCCTGGGGAATATACAATACAATACAATGCAATACGCATTTCGTTTTTGTTTTTGGCTATTATTAGACGAATATATTCAGAATATGGAGGTATATGGATGTCAGGGGGTTAATTAAGACAGTCTTTTCCTTAAGGGGGGTCACCGGCTTTTTTTTTTACCTTTCTCTTCAATTCTCTCTTTCCCTGGTTTGTATCCATTCGGCCCCGTTCAGCCAACTGTTTTAAGACGTTTATCCCCATCCAGGTGTCGATTTCTTCCTGGCGAGCGATAGCGAGCCAGCATTGTATGGAGAATCCGGCTTCGCTAGAGACATTTTTCTACCGAAAAATGTAAAAATTTAGCTTGCTGTCAAAACAGAAATACTGTATAATTATATATGCTGGTCACTACCGCTCGCCAGGAAAATATTGACACCTGGATGGGGGTAAACGTCTTAAAACAGTAGGCTGAATGGGGCCCAATGAATACAAGCCAAAGAGAGAGGGAGAGAAAGAGAACAAAAGCGAGGTGGGCTCCCTTAACTGTATAAAATCATCTAATGAGAGCCAGAATAAACTGTCAAAATCCGTCAGGATCTTCAAGGATTAGTTATAGATACGCGTCTGGTACTTATAACGATAAACCCTCCCATTCCAATGTCTGTAATCTTGCAGGTTATGATATGCTGTTGCTTGGTATCAAAATATTAACCACCCAATATATTATAGTCAACATTCTGCAGCAATATGAAGAATAGAAGAGTCACGCCCGAAATATCCACAATGAGAACAATGAGACCCATTCTCATGTTTTCCTGTTGACACCTTTGGAGTTACGGAGCCGTTCGCTCACCCTCTGCAAATTAATATTAGTAATATTAGTAATATTAGTAAATTAATATTAGTAATAATAATAATAATACTTTTGCTAGATGTTGACCTCTTACATTAATTAATTAGGCGATCATTTGTGAACAAAATCAACATGTTATAAGATTGGGTTGTAAATCACATTTTTTTTTTTGCAGATACTTATTAGAAACATATTATTTATTTTATATATTTGTTTTTCATCAACAATGATCGATGCGAACCGGTTCGTGTTTGGACATTCTTATGTAAATTACTATTTCGTAATAACATGTTGAAAACAAATTGGTTCTTTGATACTCCTCGTAAAATATGGAATAGCTAACAAAGATGTTTGTCTTGTAGCGATCATTAGGTAAGAGAGGCTTTCGACATTCTCTTAAGCCGGTATCACACGAGCGCTTGTTCCCTCAACATTTATCCTCAACACTGGTCTGGCAGCTTAGGAGGTCAACATTTATAATATTTCTGTCATCTAAATTCATCTACTATCAATCTAGTTTCCGATACCAGCTCAAAATAGTCCAGAAATGTTGCCAGAAAAATGTTGATCATCGAATGTTGACTATAAAAGCTCTCGTGTGATACCGGCTTTAGTTAATGATTTTGAGTAAATATTTCATAATTTGTGTTGTACGTGTAAACAAATTATAATAAGTAACACCCCGTTCTTAATATAATTTGTGCTGTACGTGTAAACAAATTATAATAAGTAACACCCCCGTTCTTAATATAATTTGTGCTGTACGTGTAAACAAATTATAATAAGTAACACCCCCGTTCTTAATATAAATTTGTGCTGTACGTGTAAACAAATTATAATAAGTAACACCCCGTTCTTAACATTAAGCATCAATTACAAACCCCAATGTACTTGAATAAACTAATGAAAGCCTATGGTCCTCCCGGGATTCGAACTCGGGACACCACACCCAGAACATAAGCACCTAATACTGGATAATGATTCACTCAACTTGGGCCGGTTTTCTGGACCACTTTCTCCCTCATGTTTAGCCCCATTAGTTTTTAGATGTTAAGATGTTTGCCCCATTAGTTAGTCGTTTTTAAGACCTTTCGCCCCATTTCTTCGTCAATATTTAGACCTTTCGTGCTACTTAGGTGTCAATTTTTTCCCTGGCGAACGATAGTGAGCCTGTAATATTGGAAGAACCGGCCTTAGGCCGGGACATTTTTCTACCGAAAAATGTACAAATTAATCTAGAAGGGGAAGGCTCGCTACCGCTCGCCTAGAAAATGTTGACACCTGGATGTGGGTAAACGTCTAAAATAGTAGGCTGAATGGGGTCGAATGGATACAAGCCAAAGAGAGAGGGAGATAAAGAGAAACAAAGCAAGGTGGGGCCTCTTAATGTCCTCGCTCTCTAGGTTTCGCACGAATTTATCATAAAGGCTTTCAACCAAGCAAGCTTTCGACGAACTTAAAAGTGTGCAGCAGGGTCCAGAGAAAACGGGTGAGAAACATGTCCGACTTATATAGAAGGAATATCTCCAGAGGGAACAACAGGAACACATACAATGGAATAACATTAAGATACTTTATCTACAAACACTTGAGAGACTTGTATTATTAAACTTTATATAATGTTCAATGAGTGGGGAGGACTCTAATTACTATGTTTTATATGTAAATTAATGCATAAATATGTTATGCAAGCCCTTACTTAATTGTTTGGAAAATTAGAACATGACATTATCTTGCCCTCAGACAGAAAATAACAATACAACATAATACAATTTATATGAATATTAATTTACTTACAGACAATAATAACACCTACACATATACAAACATTACTTACAGACAATAATAACACCTACACATATACTTACAGACAATAATAACACCTACACATATACAAACATTACTTACAGACAATAATAACACCTACACATATACTTACAGACAATAATAACACCTACACATATACAAACATTACTTACAGACAATAATAACACCTACACATATACTTACAGACAATAATAACACCTACACATATACAAACATTACTTACAGACAATAATAACACCTACACATATACTTACAGACAATAATAACACCTACACATATACAAACATTACTTACAGACAATAATAACACCTACACATATACAAACATTACTTACAGACAATAATAACACCTACACATATACTTACAGACAATAATAACACCTACACATATACAAACATTACTTACAGACAATAATAACACCTACACATATACTTACAGACAATAATAACACCTACACATATACAAACATTACTTACAGACAATAATAACACCTACACATATACAAACATTACTTACAGACAATAATAACACCTACACATATACAAACATTACTTACAGACAATAATAACACCTACACATATACTTACAGACAATAATAACACCTACACATATACAAACATTACTTACAGACAATAATAACACCTACACATATACAAACATTACTTACAGACAATAATAACACCTACACATATACAAACATTACTTACAGACAATAATAACACCTACACATATACAAACATTACTTACAGACAATAATAACACCTACACATATACAAACATTACTTACAGACAATAATAACACCTACACATATACAAACATTACTTACAGACAATAATAACACCTACACATATACTTACAGACAATAATAACACCTACACATATACAAACATTACTTACAGACAATAATAACACCTACACATATACTTACAGACAATAATAACACCTACACATATACAAACATTACTTACAGACAATAATAACACCTACACATATACTTACAGACAATAATAACACCTACACATATACAAACATTACTTACAGACAATAATAACACCTACACATATACTTACAGACAATAATAACACCTACACATATACAAACATTACTTACAGACAATAATAACACCTACACATATACTTACAGACAATAATAACACCTACACATATACAAACATTACTTACAGACAATAATAACACCTACACATATACTTACAGACAATAATAACACCTACACATATACAAACATTACTTACAGACAATAATAACACCTACACATATACTTACAGACAATAATAACACCTACACATATACAAACATTACTTACAGACAATAATAACACCTACACATATACTTACAGACAATAATAACACCTACACATATACAAACATTACTTACAGACAATAATAACACCTACACATATACTTACAGACAATAATAACACCTACACATATACAAACATTACTTACAGACAATAATAACACCTACACATATACTTACAGACAATAATAACACCTACACATATACAAACATTACTTACAGACAATAATAACACCTACACATATACAAACATTACTTACAGACAATAATAACACCTACACATATACTTACAGACAATAATAACACCTACACATATACAAACATAACATAATATAATTACAATAGACAACAATCAAAATATATGTACTGTATAAATAGACTAAGAGGGTGTACGAGAGCGAGGTGGAAGGACAGAGAGGGAGAGGTGCACCGAAGTATTATGAATGAAGGCGGTGCTGGTTGGGAGGAGGGGCGTCGACTGACTGGGGTGCATGGGGGCGGTTCGTTAGTGGCCACCCCTTCGGGGATCACGGCGTCAGGCAATAGATAGATAGATAGATAAATGGTATATGTATATATATATATATATATATATATATATATATATATCAGTAGTAGGTTGGCCGCTAGGGTACCGGATCTTCAGAATAAATAAGATGACGAGAGCAAACATCAACTCCATTTTCATTGTTTATTAATTAAGCTTTGACAATATTTCGAACAACTCTGTTCATCATCAGGCGAAACACCAACGATCCTAGAAAACAAACATGATATCTGTTAAAACTTTGTATTTAATATATGGATCTATTTAAACACGTTTAATGTGACAATTCTACATAATACTTTACTTAAAACTGCTAGACTATAAGTTAATAATTGAAACCAATAACAAGATTTACAAGAATATTACATAATCCTAACTTCATAAACCTGAACATGTAATACAAAATATAAAATAACATGCAACAAACCATTTCGACCTGCACCTTACGACTATTCCGGGAGAACTAACTAGATTAACTGACGATAGACATTATATATAGCAAGGGATCCTAAAGCCCCAAGCTATCAACTACCTGAGCACTGAGTTTAGGTTCGGTTTGAGTTTGTCTATGAAATATTTCCCCAATGAAAGTATCGTTCTTGTTTCTGAATTTAGCCAATATCTTAAAATCTTTTTCATTAAATCTGTGGTCCAATTCGAAAGAGTGATTCCTTACTGCTGAAAAAGGCATTTTCGTTAAATATTGACCTGTTCGGATACTTTTCCCCAAATGCTCCAATATTCTAGCGTGGAATGAACGAGACGAACATCCCACATACCCAGCAAGGCAGCTGGGACAGTTAAATTCATAAACAATATTGGAACATAAGTTATTGGGAACAGTGTCCTTTATTCTAAAAAATGAGCGAATGTTAAAGTCATTTGTGAAAATTATGCGAAAGTTAACAGCTGGGAATCTAGAATGAAGCAATTTTTGGAGCTGTTTACGAAAGTCGTAACTGGATTTACCATAGAATGGAAGTTTTATATATTTCTTAATATATGGAGACAGGAAAGAAAACTGAAGAATCTTAAGGATAACTATGAAAAAACTAGGATATCTCTCAGGAACATTGTTAGCCTCGTAGATTACTGGCTCTTTATGAGTAAAATTACAACTCACACAAATAACATGTGTAAAAATGTAAAGGTCACTCATGATAGAAAGTTACACGATTTGGGTATTTCATCGGTAGTTTGGAATGAAGACTGTGTTTTTAATTATTCAGATAGGGTACTAACTGCACGGGAAAGGAAATTATTATCGCTAGGCTTAGATTTTTGCCTCCCAGTTTACAAGCCCAACCAGTTAAAGCATTACATTGGTATAGAGAAATTATGTAACACTATAATAGATTTTCATGATAAAGGATTATTACATGGTACTTTGTCCCATAGTGACATTAACACGAAGATCAGAGAGTTCGGAAACAGCAACTTAGGACAGGCACGTAAACAAAGAATATACTCATCTCAATAAAGATGATTTGGGTATTTTGAAAAATCTAGGACAAGATAATTCGATAATAGTAACTAGACCAGACAAAGGACGGGGGATAGTGATTATGAATAGGTCAGAATATGTTACTAAACTGAAGGATATTTTGGGAGACCATACAAAGTTTAGGAAGGTTGGTGAGGACATATACAGTACAATTATGAAATTAGAAGATAGACTCAACCGTATACTACGTGCAATAAAAAGCGAAATTGGGATCTCTAACTATGATAACATGTATGCTTCAGGTGCCTTGCCAGGAATATTATATGGGTCCCCTAAAATACATAAGGATGGTAGACCATTAAGACCGATCATTTCAACTATAAACACGGCGGGTTACAACGTGGGTAAATTTATAATCAAATTAATTTCACCTTTTACCAACAATGAATATACAGTTAATAATTCAGCAACATTGGTCAATGAACTCAAATCATTAAATCTTCCTCAAGACTGTGTAATGGCTAGTTTCGACGTACAGTCCCTCTTCACAAATGTCCCTCTTCAAGAAACTACAAATATTATTCTGGACAAATACCATCCTGATGAATTTTATGGACTCGATAGAAAGACTGTGAATAAGCTGTTAACATTTGCCACTTCTGATAGTGTATTCATGTTTGATAATGCTCTATACAATCAGGTAGACGGAATTGCCATGGGCTCCCCTCTGGGCCCTGTTTATGCTAATGCGTTCATGTGTAAACACGAAGTTGAATGACTAGATGAGTGCCCCTTAAGTTTTAAACCTGTTTTCTATAGGCGGTATGTAGATGATAGCTTTTTAATTTTCAGGAAGGCTGAACATGTGAATATGTTTTTAGAGTATATGAATAGACAGCATACGAATATAAAGTTCACTTCGGAAATAGAAAAAGAGGCTGCCTACCTTTTTTGGATATAAATGTAATGAAAACGGGTTCTGGATTAACAACTAGTGTATTTCGAAAATTTACGCTCACAAACCTTGGACTTAATTGGTTCAGTTTTACACCCGTAATTTATAAAATAAATTCAATCAAGACTCTAATTAACCGAGCTTATAGCATATGTTCCACCTACATGTTTTTACATATTGAATTTAAGACTTTGGAAAACTTCTTTGTTAAAAATAATTATACAGTTAATTTAGTCCAGCAGACCGTTAAGTCATTTAGTCCAGAAGACCGTTAAGTCATTTAGTCCAGAAGACCGTTAAGTCATTTATAGCAAGTAAATATGTAACTAAAAACCTGTGTTCACGAGGTCCCGAAACTTAAGAAATATATAAAACTTCCATTCTATGGTAAATCCAGTTACGACTTTCGTAAACAGCTCCAAAAATTGCTTCATTCTAGATTCCCAGCTGTTAACTTTCGCATAATTTTCACAAATGACTTTAACATTCGCTCATTTTTTAGAATAAAGGACACTGTTCCCAATAACTTATGTTCCAATATTGTTTATGAATTTAACTGTCCCAGCTGCCTTGCTGGGTATGTGGGATGTTCGTCTCGTTCATTCCACGCAAGAATATTGGAGCATTTGGGGAAAAGTATCCGAACAGGTCAATATTTAACGAAAATGCCTTTTTCAGCAGTAAAGAATCACTCTTTCGAATTGGACCACAGATTTAATGAAAAAGATTTTAAGATATTGGCTAAATTCAGAAACAAGAACGATACTTTCATTAGGGAGAAATATTTCATAGACAAACTCAAACCGAACCTAAACTCAGTGCTCAGGTAGTTGATAGCTTGGGGCTTTAGGATCCCTTGCTATATATAATGTCTATAGTCAGTTAATCTAGTTAGTTCTCCCGGAATAGTCGTAAGGTGCAGGTCGAAATGGTTTGTTGCATGTTATTTTATATTTTGTATTACTTGTTCAGGTTTATGAAGTTAGGATTATGTAATATTCTTGTAAATCTTGTTATTGTTTTCAATTATTAACTTATAGTCTAGCAGTTTTAAGTAAAGTATTATGTAGAATTGTCACATTAAACGTGTTTAAATAGATCCATATATTAAATACAAAGTTTTAACAGATATCATGTTTGTTTTCTAGGATCGTTGGTGTTTCACCTGATGATGAACAGAGTTGTTCGAAATATTGTCAAAGCTTAATTAATAAACAATGAAAATGGAGTTGATGTTTGCTCTCGTCATCTTATTTATTCTATATATATATATATATATATATATATATACCGGTATATAATATATATATATATATATATAAGGTTAGCCAGAATAAAAAGTCAAAAGGGCGGTATCGTGCTGAAGAAGTTTACTTACGAATTTATGGAATGATAAATAAAGAATGTTAAGAGCGGCAAGGGCCGTCAGTTAAGCGCGTCAGGGGCCGAATTACGTGTCCGACCAATAGGATAACATAAGTTCCCTTATCTTCCCTTCCACCTGCTAATATTATGTAGGGTTCACTGCTGAATTGGAACTCGAGGATAAACCCTCGTAGTGTGTATTGGGCTCTAGACACAAACACACATACACAAGCACACATGCACTTATAGCGACAATGCAGAAACCCACCCACCCACCCACACACTCACTCACATCAACTCACAGCAACATTCACACATGTGCCCACACAGGTCTTATCCCTTGTACTTCAACAATACACGAATAAACCTTTCATCTTCTCTCAGTATTCTCGGTGTCTCTTTTTCTTCTGATCTTTCTTGGAAACACCAGACGGCCGTGGCTCAACCGCCTCAGGGGGTTCTTTACCCCTGCACAGCTTCTTGCTCTGTACAGGGTACAGTGTGTCCATGTATTGAGTACTGTTCGCAAGTGTGGGGAGGATTCTCTCACAACACTTCTAACAAAGTAGAAAAGAAAGCCTTTCGTTTCATTAACTCACGTCCACTCACAGATTCTTTGCACCCTCACTCTCTTCACCACAATGTTGCATCTCTCTCGCTATTCGAACGCTATTACAATAATCAGTGTTCCTTAGAGTTCTCTCAGTATATACCACCTCCTCTTCGTAGAGCACGACGTAGCACCCGTTTTGCAATACAATCCCACCCATACTCTGTACAACTCTCCAACCCGAGAGTGAAACAATATTCCCAATCTTTCTTCTATTCAACAGCTGAGCTCTGGAACTCTCTCCCTGAATCCATCTTTCCCTCATCCTATGCCTAAATTGCTTCAAACTTTGTGTGTCCAGGCAATTTGGCTCGAATATTCCTTGATTTTGGACCTGTCACTCTTTCAACTCTGGGGAAAGCACTCATCACAGGCAGTTTTGCCTTGTGTATCCCTCATCCACATAGAACAAATAACGTTCACACACACACACACACACACACACACACACACAATCTTCAGCGAAAGCGTTTTTCACAGGCTTATCGTTATGGCTTATATACTAAATAAAGGCTTAATCTCTTGAATCAGACGACGATGTTAATACTTTTTAATACTTCAGTCGGAAGATTTACATAAGGGAGGATGGCTCACTGTTTGGGCGATTTTTACATGTATTAATTATTTTTCTAATTTCCTCCCTACACCTCCATCAAATTTAAAATAAAATCCATTAGATCCCCTTTCTAGATTAATTTGTACATTTTTCGATAGAAAAATGTCCCGGCCGAAGGCCGATTCTTCCAACATTACAGGCTCACTATAGTTTGCCAGGGAAAAAATCGACACCTAAATAACACGAAAGGTCTAAATATTGACTAAGAAATGGAGCGAAAAGTCTTAAAATCGACTAACTAATGGGGCTAAACACGAGGGAGAAAGTGGTCCAGAAAACGGGCCCATCTCCCCTTAACTTATGAAAACCCTCTAGTAATGATTAACTGTAATTCTGACAGGGTCTTCCTAACATAATCATCTGAAGGTGGTCAGAAAGAAACATAAATTGGCATAATCTGAAATTCTGAATGAATATGTTAAGGGGAGGCACTTGTTTTTTCAGGACCTCCTTCTTCCTCGTGTTTATCCCTATTAGTTTTGAGATTTTAAGACGTTTGCCCCATTAGTTTGGCGTTTTCAGACCTTTTGTCCCATTTCTTTGCCTATATTAAGACCTTTCGTGCCATTTAGGTGTCAATTTTGGGTAAAATTCTAGTTTCACGTACACAGCGACAAAAGGGAGGCGCAGTTGTAAAGGCATAGCTTCCCGACCAACTATGAAGATCAGGGAAATTGCTGAGTAAAAGACTTAATATAATGATAATAAACTACATTAACGACATTAGCCTAACCTAACAACCTTACCTAACCTAACCTAGTATTATGTAATACCTATGGTGCCGCATATGGAGAGATTTTTTTTTTTTTGTTTTTTTTTTTACAGTAGGTATAATTCCTTATAATGCATTTCCGCCGCTTTGGACATATATAGGAATTTAGTATGGTATATGACAACTCTAAAGTAGCCATAGAAATTGATGAGTATGCTGTGAAAGCGAAACTAGAATTAAACCCAATTTTGTTCATGGCAAGCGATATCGATCCTGTATTTTAAGAAAAATCGGCCTTCGGCCGGAATTTTTTTTTACCGAAAAACCGTACAAATATATATCAAAGGGGTCTTGGGGGTGTTTATATCAAAGGGGTCTTGGGGGTGTTTATATCGAAGGGGTCTTGGGGGTGTTTATATCGAAGGGGTCTTGGGGGTGTTAATAACGAGGGGGTGTGGGGGGTGTTTATATGGAAGGGGTCTTGGGGGTGTTTATATCGAAGGGGTCTTGGGGGTGTTTATATCGAAGGGGTCTTGGGGGTTTTTATATCGAAGGGGTCTTGGGGGTGTTTATATCGAAGGGGCCTTGGGGGTGTTTATATCGAAGAGGTCTTGGGGGTGTATATATCGAAGGGGTCTTGGGGGTGTTTTATATCGAAGGGGTCCTTGGGGGTGTTTATATCGAAGGGGTCTTGGGGGTGTTTATATCGAAGGGGTCTTGGGGGTGTTTATATCGAAGGGGTCTTGGGGGTGTTTATATCGAAGGGGTCTTGGGGGTGTTTATATCGAAGGGGTCTTGGGGGTGTTTATATCGAAGGGGTCTTGGGGATATCGAAGGGGTCTTGGGGATATCGAAGGGGTCTTGGGGATATCGAAGGGGTCTTGGGGATATCGAAGGGGTCTTGGGGTTGTTTATATCGAAGGGGTCTTGGGGGTGTTTATATGGAAGGGGTCTTGGGGTTGTTTATATCGAAGGGGTCTGGGGGTTTTTTATATCGAAGGGGTCTTGGGGGTGTTTATATCGAAGGGGTCTTGGGGGTGTTTATATCGAAGGGGTCTTGGGGGTGTTTATATCGAAGGGGTCTTGGGGGTGTTTATATCGAAGGGGTCTTGGGGGTGTTTATATCGAAGGGGTCTTGGGGGTGTCTATATCGAAGGGGTCTTGGGGGGTTTATATCGAAGGGGTCTTGGGGGTGTTTATATCGAAGGGGTCTTGGGGGTGTTTATATCGAAGGGGTCTTGGGGGTGTTTATATCGAAGGGGTCTTCGGGGTGTTTATATCGCAGGGGTCTTGGCGTGTTTATATCGAAGCGGTCTTGGGGGTGTTTATATCGAAGGGGGCTTGGGGGTTTTTTATATCGAAGGGGTCTTGGGGTTATCGAAGGGGTCTTGGGGGGTTAATATCGAAGGGGTCTTGGGGGTGTTTATATGGAAGGGGTCTTGGGGGTGTTTATATCGAAGGGGTCTTGGGTGTTATATCGAAGGGGGTCTTGGGGGTGTTTATATCGAAGGTCGGGGGGGGTTTATATCGAAGGGGTCTTGGGGGTGTTATATCGAAGGGGTCTTGGGGGTGTTATATCGAAGGGGGTCTTGGGGTGTTTATATCGAAGGGGTCTTGGGGGTGTATATCGAAGGGAGTCTTGCGGGTGTTTATATCGAAGGGGGAGTCTTGCGGGTGTTTATATCGAAGGGGGAGTCTTGCGGGTGTTTATATCGAAGGGGGAGTCTTGCGGGTGTTTATATCGAAGGGGGAGTCTTGCGGGTGTTTATATCGAAGGTCTTGGGTTTATCGAAGGGGGTCTTGGGTTATATCGAAGGGGTCTTGGGGATATATATCGAAGGGGTCTTGGGGATATATATCGAAGGGGTCTTGGGGATATCGAAGGGGTCTTGGGGATATCGAAGGGGTCTTGGGGATATATATCGAAGGGGGAGTCTTGTGGGTGTTTATATCGAAGGGGTCTTGGGGTGTTTATATCGAGGGGTGCTGGGGGGTGTTTATATCGAAGGGGTCTTGGGGGTGTTATATCGAAGGGGGTCTTGGGGATATCGAAGGGGTCTTGGGGATATCGAAGGGGTCTTGGGGATATCGAAGGGGTCTTGGGGATATCGAAGGGGTCTTGGGGATATCGAAGGGGGGTCTTGAGGATATCGAAGGGGGGTCTTGAGGATATCGAAGGGGGGTCTTGAGGATATATATCGAAGGGGTCTTGGGGGTGTTTATATCGAAGGGGTTGGGGGTGTTTATATCGAGGGGGTCTTTGGGGTGTTTATATAAAAGGGGTCTTGGGGTGTTTATATATCGAAGGGGTCTTGGGGGTGTTTATATCGAAGGGGTCTTGGGGGTGTTTATATCGAAGGGGTCTTGGGGGTGTTTATATCGAAGGGGTCTTGGGGGTGTTTATATCGAAGGGGTCTTGGGGGTGTTTATATCGAAGGGGTCTTGGGGGTGTTTATATCGAAGGGGTCTTGGGGGGGTTTATATCGAAGGGGTCTTGGGGGTGTTTATATCGAAGGGGTCTTGGGGGTGTTTATATCGAAGGGGTCTTGGGGGTGTTTATATCGAAGGGGTCTTGGGGGTGTTTATATCGAAGGGGTCTTGGGGGTGTTTATATCGAAGGGGTCTTGGGGTGTTTATATCGAAGGGGTCTTGGGGGTGTTTATATCGAAGGGGTCTTGGGGGTGTTTATATCGAGGGGGTCTTGGGGATATCGAAGGGGTCTTGGGGATATCGAAGGGGTTTTGGGGGTTTTTTATAGGGAAGGGGTCTTGGGGGTGTTTATATCGAAGGGGTCTTGGGGGTGTTTATATCGAAGGGGTCTTGGGGATATATATCGAAGGGGTCTTGGGGGTGTTTATATCGAAGGGGTCTTGGGGGTGTTTATATCGAAGGGGTCTTGGGGGTGTTTATATCGAAGGGGTCTTGGGGGTGTTTATATCGAAGGGGTCTTGGGGGGGGTTTATATCGAAGGGGTCTTGGGGGTGTTTATATCGAAGGCGTCTTGGGGATATATATCGAAGGGGTCTTGGGGGGGGTTTATATCGAAGGGGTCTTTGGGGTGTTTATATCGAAGGGGTCTTGGGGTGTTTATATCGAAGGGGTCTTGGGGTGTTTATATCGAAGGGGTCTTGGGGTGTTTATATCAAAGGGGTCTTGGGGGTGTTTATATCGAAGGGGTCTTGGGGGTGTTTATATCGAAGGGGTCTTGGGGGTGTTTATATCGAAGGGGTCTTGGGGGTGTTTATATCGAAGGGGTCTTGGGGGTGTTTATATCGAAGGGGTCTTGGGGGTGTTTATATCGAAGGGGTCTTGGGGGTGTTTATATCGAAGGGGTCTTGGGGGGGGTTTATATCGAAGGGGTCTTGGGGGGTTTATATCGAAGGGGTCTTGGGGGTGTTTATATCGAAGGGGTTTTGGGGTGTTTTTATAGGGGGGGGGTGTGGGGGGTGTTTATATCGAAGGGGTCTTGGGGGTGTTTATATCGAAGGGGTCTTGGGGGTGTTTATATCGAAGGGGTCTTGGGGGTGTTTATATCGAAGGGGTCTTGGGGGTGTTTATATCGAAGGGGTCTTGGGGGTGTTTATATCGAAGGGGTCTTGGGGGGTTTACATCGAAGGGGTCTTGGGGGTGTTTATATCGAAGGGGTCTTGGGGGTGTTTATATCGAAGGGGTCTTGGGGTGTTTATATCGAAGGGGTCTTGTGGTGATTATATCGAAGGGGTCTTGGGGTGTTTATATCGAAGGGGTCTTGGGGGTGTTTATATCGAAGGGGTCTTGGGGTGTTTATATCGAAGGGGTCTTGGGGGTGTTTATATCGAAGGGGTCTTGGGGGTGTTTATATCGAAGGGGTCTTGGGGGTGTTTATATCGAAGGGGTCTTGGGGGTGTTTATATCGAAGGGGTCTTGGGGTGTTTATATCGAAGGGGTCTTGGGGGTGTTTATATCGAAGGGGTCTTGGGGGTGTTTATATCGAAGGGGTCTTGGGGGTGTTTATATCGAAGGGGTCTTGGGGTGTTTATATCGAAGGGGTCTTGGGGGTGTTTATATCGAAGGGGTCTTGGGGGTGTTTATATCGAAGGGGTCTTGGGGGTGTTTATATCGAAGGGGTCTTGGGGGTGTTTATATGGAGGGGGCCTTGGGGGTGTTTATATCGAAGGGGTCTTGGGGGTGTTTATATCGAAGGGGTCTTGGGGGTGTTTATATCGAAGGGGTCTTGGGGGTGTTTATATCGAAGGGGTCTTGGGGGTGTTTATATCGAAGGGGTCTTGGGGGTGTTTATATCGAAGGGGTCTTGGGGTTGTTTTTTTAAGCTTGATAGAGGTTTAGAGAGCAAACTAAACCCCCTCCTTAAACCATTGAGCCAAACCAGTAATTCATGCTGGACAATACCGTCTGGGACCCCTTAACCACTTCAGACCCTTAGTATGCATTATGGCTTATATTAGACGATTTCATTCAGATTTGGAAGGACCTTTTGGGATCCAATATGGTACTAGATGTCTTTATTGTCTATTAATCTCCCACAGATCCCACCTAATCTCAGTGAAACCGTATATTATTAGCCAGTATAATATAGTGAATGGTGTCATAATATTATAATAGTTAACCCCTTCTGTGCCAGTATAATATAGTGATAGGCGTCATAATATTATAATAGTTAACCCCTTCTGTGCCAGTATAATATAGTGAAAGACGTCATAATATTATAATAGTTAACCCCTTCTGTCCCAGTATAATATAGTGAAAGGCGTCATAATATTATAATAGTTAACCCCTTCTGTGCCAGTATAATATAGTGAAAGGCGTCATAATATTATAATAGTTAACCCCTTCTGTGCCAGAATAATATAGTGATAGGCGTCATAATATTATAATAGTTAACCCCTTCTGTGCCAGTATAATATAGTGATAGGCGTCATAATATTATAATAGTGAACCCCTTCTGTCCCAGTATAATATAGTGATAGGCGTCATAATATTATAATAGTGAACCCCTTCTGTGCCAGTATAATATAGTGATAGGCGTCATAATATTATAATAGTTAACCCTTCTGTGCCAGTATAATATAGTGAAAGACGTCATAATATTATAATAGTTAACCCCTTCTGTGCCAGTATAATATAGTGAAAGGTGTCATAATATTATAATAGTGAACCCCTTCTGTGTCAGTATAATATAGTGAAAGACGTCATAATATTATAATAGTTAACCCCTTCTGTGCCGGTGACGTGCTTTTAACCATATATTATTACCCAGTATAATATAGTGATAGGCGTCATAATATTATAATAGTTAACCCCTTCTGTGCCAGTATAATATAGTGAAAGGCGTCATAATATTATAATAGTTAACCCCTTCTGTGCCAGTGACGTGCTTTTAACTTTACTCTGGCTACTTTTAGACAATGCTTTTCAGTTCACAAAGGGCCTCCAGCAAGTAACAGGCTTAGAACTGTCTCACTTAGCCATTTTTATTACCACAAACATTTCTTAAACTGCACACAATCGTCTAAATATAGGTAGCATATAACTAAAAAGACGTCGCCGGTACAGAAGGGGTTAAGGAGAGACTGACCGTTTGTTTGGTCTATTAATTCCTTTATTCATATATTTCTTTAGTTTCCTCGCTAGACCTCCATCAAGCTTAGAAAAATAAACCCTAAACCCCCCTTCAAGATAAATTTTTAACTTTTTCGGTAGAAAAAGGTCCCGGCCTGAAGGCCGGTTCTTCTTAAAATACAGGCTCGCTTTCGCTCGCCAGGGAAAAATAGACACCTAAATGGCACGAACGGTCTTAAAATTGACAGAAATGGGGCGAAAGTTCTTAAAATCGCCAAACTAATGGGGCGAACGTCTTATTATCTCAAAAGCAATGGGGCTAAACATGAGGGAGAAAGGGTTCCAGAAATAAGTCCCTCAAGTGGAAATCTGCCCTTAAACATAGTATAGGCTACCTAGAATTGTAGACTAATATTGTAAATAAAGGAGGAACTGAAATATGCAAAACTAATGAAGGGAGATATAATATCAATAAATACAAGGTTATTGGAAAACTAATTTGTAAATTATTTTTCCTTTAATATTGTTATATATTATCTACATAACCTAGGTTATCTGGAATTCACATATCTTGACTTTAAATTACTAAAAAATACATCAGTTTTAAGAGGATATTCTAAGACCTGAATTAATCAATTCTCGGGAGCGAGTTGAGAGCGAGAGAAGTGGAAGGATGGAGTGAAGAAGTATATGGATGAAGGCGGTGCTGGTTGGGAGGAGGGGTGTCGACTGACTGGGGACAGAGGTGCATGGGGCGTTTCGTTCATGGCCACCCCTTCGGGAACCAGGGCGTTAGGCAGTAGATAGATAGATAGTTGGATTTTGTTTTTCTTGATAAGGTTTCTTTGAGCTCTAAATATTCGATTTCAGTGAGTGAATATAACATATTTTCTCTATACCGGACTTATTTGAGCTTCTTATAATGCCTCCCTGCACATATTTGCTCCAAAATATGCGTGGGCGCAACATAACGCAATATATTATATATTTTCCTACAAACTCCATAGCACTTTTTTAGATACTGTTCCCTCTCACAAATATTTGGGGGTCCACATCTCAGCAGACATGAGGTGGACCACTAACGTTAACAGCATCAGAGTAAAGGCTAATAAGGCCCTGGGCTTCCTGCGCAGGAATCTCATCAAGTGTAATGCAAACATCAAAATTCTAGCAGTTAAAACACCTGTTCGGCCACACTTGGTATACTACGACACCGTCTGGGATCCACACACTCACAATAATATAAATAAACTAGAGGCCATACAAACCAACAGTGGTGGGCGTGGGCGCGCCGATTTGGCGCTCTGCGCTCTGCGATCCGGTGCGCACTACCAATATAGAGGAGCACGGAGCGAAGAGCGGAAAAAATGAACTCGGAGTGCAGGCGCGGAGCAGCTTGAATTTCGCGCTCCTTTCTGGAGCTCCGGAAGCGATCCGGAAGCGATTTTTCCTGTCAACAACAGGTTCAAGAACGTCATTATCGTGTACAGTCATCGTATGGTGTTACTCACGGTGTTAGTGAACTGTGATACAGTGATACTATGATAGTGACAGACTGACAGTGTTACAGTTGTTAACTTGTTACAGACTTTTTTTGGCTTTTGCTAACGCTAAGTAAACCTTACGGGCAAGTTACGGCTTACGAAGGGGAATATTTTAATAAATTATTAATGATATCATCATATCAATCATATCATATTATGATATTAAATTATTAATCGTTTAATCATGTAATCAACTAATCATGTTGTTATTGTATTGTTAGGCTTGTTAGCTCTAAGCTTGATAAGTTTAACTGTTTAAGTTTCTCAGTTTGGACAGTTTCTGTAATTCTTTATGTCATATCATAGAATCAATGGACAGTCACAATGTCACAATGATATCAATCATATCATTGATATGACATAAAGAATTACAGAAACTGAGAAAATGAGAAACTTAAACTTCAGAAAGACACCATGACTTGATTTTTTTTTATTTTTTTTTTATTTTTTGAATTTAATGAAGTGAAAGACAAAGGATTGTATTAATTTAGGTATATAATTAAATAACTTCTAGAAGCTGTTTTTTACTTTTTTTTATTATATACCTATTTTTGGGAGCGCGGAGCGCAGAGCGGGAAGCGCATCGGGTCGGCTGACCAAAGGAGCGTGTGAGCGCTGCCGCATTACCTTATGTCTGAGGAGCGCGGAGCGCTGCCGCATTACCGGTCCCACCGGAGCGCGCCCACCACTGCAAACCAAATTAAGCTGCAAGATGGATCAGACGTGATTACAGACAAAATACATCTGTCACTTTGGTCACACAAGACATAAGACTAGACCCATTTGCAACAAGAAGACAAATACACAGACAACAGATGTTATATAAAATCACTAACAACTTAGTAGACATAGACAGATATATACATTTACACCCTACGAGTATACGATTAACTACAATACGCAGACACAACTTAAAATACTACACGTATCAGGCAAGCACTGACATATTTAGACAATAATTTTTATCCCCGCAGCATCCAAGAGTTGAACCACCTCCCATTTCATGTAGTTAATAGCCCCACTCTTGATTCTTTTAGAACTAGGATCACCAATTATAACATCCCTAATCCTGATCCTTCCCCTTATCCTGTCCCCAACCACTAGTACCTAATGTACAGCCCCCGCATATCATGCCGCCCGAGAGCGGCCCTCTGAGGGTCCCGCAACGTAAACGTATAAGTAATTTTCAGTTTGAGCACTGTATAATTTATATATTAGTTACCCATATTAATATTTATTTTCTTTGACTAATTAGGCAACAAGAAAACTTAAATTATATGGGAAACTATTATATATGTTTATAATTATTCACAAATATTATTACTTAATTTGGATTTTTCGCGACATTACGGCCGAGAGGGACCTCACAAAGGCCTCCTTACATTTATTAGACCATTTTTCAATTGATTGCAGCATCAAAACAGCAAAAAAAAAAAAAGAACATCGTTTTATGTAAGAAAAGTTTAGGCCGCAGAACCTCCTGTAGCCCTACAGCCCTTTAGTCAAACAGTTCCCGTGAACCAAAGGACAAGCAGTGTCGCGCAGTTGCTCTTAACTGTGCTTAATTGTCCTTATTTACAGAACACAAAATGACCCTCACCACAAAAGTAAGTGTTGTGGAACGGGTGAGGGTGAATGTGAGAGGGGAAAATAGCAAAGCCCCTGCTGAGAAGAGGGACGAGTTGGTGATAGAAGCTCGGGGTCTGAAGAACAACCAGAGAGATACTGTAACCTTCCACGCCCGACCTGATATGATGTCCGACCCTCTCCCTTTGCCTAACTTTGATAAGCTACCGAGCATTACAACGGACGCATTCCCATGTATTTTGAATGCATCAATCAACGAACATCCTTGCACCATTGAAATAGATTCTGGTTGCACATCAAACAGTGTGAGCTACGAGGTGGCGGAGGAGTGTGGTATTCTGCAGTACGTGGTTGGGTTTAGGCATGTGGAATTTTATGCCTGGGGTGAGTCCAAGGCTAACAAGATGTTGTGGGCGAAAAGGGTGCCCGTCAAGCTGAGCAATGGAGTTTCCTTCTTGACTACAATGGAAGTATTCCCACCCGGACAGACCCCGATTCAGCTCCAAAAGCATATCTTTCTTGGCAACAAAAAACTACGAAAACTGAACATCATCCAGGTTTTCTCCAAGGGTACGTCCACTCTGTATTTCAACAACATGGCACCGCTGAACTCCTATTATCCATCAGGGATGCTAAATATGAAATCCACCAGCGGAGCAGAGGGTGACGTGCAACCTTTCTCAATCATTTTTGACTCTGGTGCCAAGTTCATATACCTTAGCAAGCGAACCCTGGAAAAGCTTGATAGGAAGGATCTGCCCCGAAAAGTCCGAGTGAAGTTCGGGAAGAGCAGCTTGTTGGCAAGTAAGAATGTTCGGGTTTTCCCATCCAACGATATGGACGTCGTTGTGGGCGCTAAAACTCTGGCCAAAGCCAACAGTGTGCTGGACTACGGCGGACAACGAATGTACTTTGGGAACTGTATGGCGAAGCTTTCCCTTCTTGAGACCTAAGCAAACTATGTATCTCTAGAACAAACATCTATAAGCCTATTCTAAATCACTTTCCCATCCTTATAACTCATTCTGTACCGGCGACGTCTTTTTAATTATATTCTAGCTATATTTAGATGACTTTAAGCAGTTCAAGAGGGATCTGTGGTAGTAAAAAGGGTTAAGTGAGATAGTTCGCAGCCTGATAACTGCCGCAGCCCCTTTCTAAACTGAATAAAATTGTCTAACAGTAGCCAAAATGCGGTTAAAATGACAACGGTACTTAAACGATTAAACTACTTTTCTGGATTCACCTATGCTTTGATAATTGCATATAAGAGTATAAGTATATAATTATTATTTTACTTATATTAATTATTATTATTAGACGTACCTAAAATCCTTAATCCGTTCAGTACCAGGGACATCCTTTTTTATCATATACTGGCAACTATTAGACGATTCTATTCAGCTTAGGAAGGACCTCTAGCAATAATAAGACTCTGAACTATCTCAACCAACTCTTTTAACTACCACAGATCCTTCCTAAGCTGCATAATATCGTCTAAATAGAGCTAGAATAATATATAACACACGTCGCTGGGACTCGAAGGGTTAAGGGGAGATTTCCACGTGAGGGATTTTTTTCTTGACCCCTTTCTCCCTCATGTTTAGCCCCATTGCTTTTGATATTTTAAGACGTTCGCCCCATTAGTTTGGCGATTTTAAGAACTTTTGCCCCATTTCTGTCAATTTTAAGACTTTTCGTGCCATTTAGGTGTCTACTTTTTCCTGGCGAGCGATAGCGAGCCTGTTATTTAAAAGGAATCGGCCTTCGGTCGGGACATTTTTCTACCGAAAAATGTAAAATTTTATCTTGAAAGGGGGTCTAGGGGGTGTAATGTTAAGCTTGATGGAAGTCTAGGGAATCAACTAAAAACCTCCCCTTAAGCTAACCTACAGATACTCCTTCCTCTTAACCCCTTCTGTACCGACGACGGCTTTTGTATTTGATTCCAGCTACATTTAGACGATTTTATGTTGCTTAGGAAGAATATATGGCAGGTAGAAGGATTAATTGAGATAGTCTGTAGCATATTAATTGGCAGACATCCTTCCTAAGCTGAATAAAATCGTCTAATAGTATCCAAGTTAAGTGAAAAGGACGTCGCCGGTACGGAAGGGGTTAATGGCCCAGCCTAGCACCCGGATATGTACAGTTAGCCACATAAGTTCTGTTCCTCATTGTCATCTTATACATGGTAATATAATGTACAGTTGGCCACATAAGTTCTGTTCCTCATTGTCATCTTATACATGGTAATATAATGTACAGTTGGCCACATAAGTTCTGTTCCTCATTGTCATCTTATACATGGTAATAATGTACAGTTGGCCACATAAGTTCTGTTCCTCATTGTCATCTTATACATGGTAATATAATGTACAGTTGGCCACATAAGTTCTGTTCCTCATTGTCATCTTATACATGGTAATATAATGTACAGTTGGCCACATAAGTTCTGTTCCTCATTGTCATCTTATACATGGTAATATAATGTACAGTTAGCCACATAAGTTCTGTTCCTCATTGTCATCTTATACATGGTAATATAATGTACAGTTGGCCACATAAGTTCTGTTCCTCATTGTCATCTTATACATGGTAATATAATGTACAGTTGGCCACATAAGTTCTGTTCCTCATTGTCATCTTATACATGGTGAAATGCTGGGTGTGAAGGGAATTTCATGGTCTCCTGAAATATCCCCAGGCTACCTTTTAGGATCAACTTTTCCTGGTACCTGGCGCGGGGTACGAACCTCTGAAGGGAATTTAACCCCCCTAAAAACCCACAGGTTTTGAGATGCCTTGGGTGGGGTTCGAACCCTGGTTAGTGACCCAACCATCACCACCAGGCCCGCGCGCTAACCCACTGTACTACCACGGACGTACTAAAAGTATAGCAACCTTAGTCCGATTTTTAAGAACCAGGTGATAGTCTCGTGGTGTTATCACGTGATGAGTTTATTGGACTTGCCATCTCCGACTATTTTCGCTATACCTGACGTCAACTCGGGGTAGTATTATTGTGGGTGCGGGACATTTTCGAGGGCATTACATTACATCCTTCTTTAACTGGGCTAGTCCCTAGCCTATTTTAAGGTCGTAAGGTATCGTAGCTGTATTACCTCAGCAATCTCAATATTGTTGGTATAGGGTTCGCGTGCAAGGTCCTCCACGTAGCTACCTGGTCACGTTCCCTAGCTGCCACCAATGAAATGCTGGGTGTGAAGGGAATTTCATGGTCTCCTGAAATATCCCCAGGCTACCTTTTAGGATCAACTTTTCCTGGTACCTGGCGCGGGGTACGAACCTCTGAAGGGAATTTACCCCCCTAAAAACCCACAGGTTTTGAGATGCCTTGGGTGGGGTTCGAACCCTGGTTAGTGACCCAACCATCACCACCAGGCCCGCGCGCTAACCCACTGTACTACCACGGACGTACTAAAAGTATAGCAACCTTAGTCCGATTTTTAAGAACCAGGTGATAGTCTCGTGGTGTTATCACGTGATGAGTTTATTGGACTTGCCATCTCCGACTATTTTACGCTATACCTGACGTCAACTCGGGTTAGTATTATTGTGGGTGCGGGACATTTTCGAGGGCATTACACATGGTAACATAATGTACAGTTGGCCACATAAGTTCTGTTCCTCATTGTCATCTTATACATGGTAATATAATGTACAGTTGGCCACATAAGTTCTGTTCCTCATTGTCATCTTATACATGGTAATATAATGTACAGTTGGCCACATAAGTTCTGTTCCTCATTGTCATCTTATACATGGTAACATAATGTACAGTTGGCCACATAAGTTCTGTTCCTCATTGTCATCTTATACATGGTAATATAATGTACAGTTGGCCACATAAGTTCTGTTCCTCATTGTCATCTTATACATGGTAATATAATGTACAGTTGGCCACACAAGTTCTGTTCCTCATTGTCATCTTATACATGGTAATATAATGTACAGTTGGCCACATAAGTTCTGTTCCTCATTGTCATCTTATACATGGTAACATAATGTACAGTTGGCCACATAAGTTCTGTTCCTCATTGTCATCTTATACATGGTAATATAATGTACAGTTGGCCACATAAGTTCTGTTCCTCATTGTCATCTTATACATGGTAATATAATGTACAGTTGGCCACATAAGTTCTGTTCCTCATTGTCATCTTATACATGGTAATATAATGTACAGTTGGCCACATAAGTTCTGTTCCTCATTGTCATCTTATACATGGTAATATGATGTACAGTTGGCCACATAAGTTCTGTTCCTCATTGTCATCTTATACATGGTAATATAATGTACAGTTGGCCACATAAGTTCTGTTCCTCATTGTCATCTTATACATGGTAATATAATGTACAGTTGGCCACATAAGTTCTGTTCCTCATTGTCATATACATGGTAATATAATGTACAGTTGGCCACATAAGTTCTGTTCCTCATTGTCATCTTATACATGGTAATATAATGTACAGTTAGCCACATAAGTTCTGTTCCTCATTGTCATCTTCTACATGGTAATATAATGTACAGTTGGCCACATAAGTTCTGTTCCTCATTGTCATCTTATACATGGTAACATAATGTACAGTTGGCCACATAAGTTCTGTTCCTTATTGTCATCTTATACATGGTAATATAATGTACAGTTGGCCACATAAGTTCTGTTCCTCATTGTCATCTTATACATGGTAATATAATGTACAGTTGGCCACATAAGTTCTGTTCCTCATTGTCATCTTATACATGGTAACATAATGTACAGTTGGCCACATAAGTTCTGTTCCTCATTGTCATCTTATACATGGTAATATAATGTACAGTTGGCCACATAAGTTCTGTTCCTCATTGTCATCTTATACATGGTAATATAATGTACAGTTGGCCACATAAGTTCTGTTTCTCTCAGTGATCTTATACATGGTAATATAATGTACAGTTGGCCACATAAGTTCTGTTTCTCTCAGTGATCTTATACATGGTAATATAATGTACAGTTGGCCACATAAGTTCTGTTCCTCTCAGTGATCTTATACATGGTAATATAATGTACAGTTGGCCACATAAGTTCTGTTTCTCTCAGTGATCTTATACATGGTAATATAATGTACAGTTGGTCACATAAGTTCTGTTCCTCATTGTCATCTTATACATGGTAATATAATGTACAGTTGGCCACATAAGTTCTGTTCCTCATTGTCATCTTATACATGGTAATATAATGTACAGTTGGCCACATAAGTTCTGTTCCTCATTGTCATCTTATACATGGTAATATAATGTACAGTTGGCCACATAAGTTCTGTTCCTCATTGTCATCTTATACATGGTAATATAATGTACAGTTGGCCACATAAGTTCTGTTCCTCATTGTCATCTTATACATGGTAATATAATGTACAGTTGGCCACACAAGTTCTGTTCCTCATTGTCATCTTACATGGTAATATAATGTACAGTTGGCCACATAAGTTCTGTTCCTCATAGTCATCTTATACATGGTAATATAATGTACAGTTGGCCACATAAGTTCTGTTCCTCATTGTCATCTTATACATGGTAATATAATGTACAGTTGGCCACATAAGTTCTGTTCCTCATTGTCATCTTATACATGGTAATATAATGTACAGTTGGCCACATATGTTCTGTTCCTCATTGTCATCTTATGTGTGAAAGTAAAATAGTATGAATGAACTGCGAATGTAGTTTCCATAAGGGGGCTCACCTCGCTTTTCTTCTCTTTCTCTCCCTCTCTCTTTGGCTCTCTTTGGCTTGTATCCATCCGGCCCCATTCAGCCTACTGTTTAAGACGTTTACCCCCATCCAGGTGTCAATATTTTCTTGGCGAGCGGTAGCGAGCCATCATATACAGTATATCTTTTTGTTTTGACAGCAAGCTAAATTTATACATTTTTCGATAGAAAAATGTCTCCGGCGAAGCCAGATTTCTCCAAACAATGCTGGCTCGCTATCGCTTGCCAGGAAGAAATCGACACCTGGATGGGGATAAACATCTTAAAATAGTTGGCTGAATGGGGCCGAATGGATACAAGCCAGAGAAAAGGAGAGAAAGATAAAAAACTTTCCTAGCTGATGGTGAGAGGATTGGGTTCTAGTTATGTGGTGATGGGCTGGTCTATCAGAGTGAGAGTTGAGCGATCTCTGCCATACCCATAGCTTACTCTGACTGTTCCTTTTACTTATATATTTTCTAGATCTCAAGTGACGGCGTCTCTTCTGTGGATTGACCTCCCAATCTACCAAGATTGGAAGCCAAAGCATCACATTTTTCCTTTGCCCCTCAACTTTCTCTTCATAATTGCTGGGGGCACAGGGCCCTGGATGGGGCTTTGGTTTCCCGGGCGTTTCCGCACCCTCCTCAGCTCCCCGCCATGGAGTGGCTTCGGTCACCCAGGCTTTATTGTGGTCGGCAGGGAGGGTACTGTGGGGGCGCTCGGTTATGGCCTTGGCCTTGGGGCTGTTTGGCCAGGCACCTTGGGGAACGACAACGACAACAACAACAACCACTGCATAAGAAACTACACTCGTAATTCAATCATGCGCATTATATTTCCATGTATAAGATCACTGAGAAGAACAGGACTTATGTGACCAACTGTATAATAGATTAAATTATGGTTTTAAGTTAATTTAAGGGGGTATAGTGCTTGTTTTTTGGTCTATGTATTTATTAATTTATTTATTTTTGAGTGTCCTCGCTAGACCTCTATCAAGCTTAAAATAGCACCCCTAGACCCCCTTTCAAGATAAATGTGTACATTTTTCGGAAGAGAAATACGGCCAGTACCTTCTAAAATTACAGGCTCGCTATCACTCGCCAGGAAAAAAATCAACACCTAAATTGGGTGAAAGGTCTTAACAGTGACGAAGAAATGGGGCGAAAGGTCTTAAAATCGACAAACAACGGCACGAAAATCTTAAAACCTCAAAAATAAAATGCTAAACATGAGGGAGAACGGGGTCCATAAAAAGCGAGTACTACCCCCTTAATGCTGAACTGTTTGAGGATCACTTTTTTTTTTATTTTTTTTTTTTAAGAGACAATGAACGGAGGAAGGAAAAACACAGATAAAACAAAAAGGTCCATGTGCCTAAAGGCATCCTCCATTCATAAAATGTTTGTAACAACTGGATTTAAACATTTGTAGATTGTAAGTTTGTGAAAGCAATTCGAGGGAAGTGACTTCCAAAGAGTAGTAGCTCTGGGGATAAATGCATTCTGATAAGCAGAAGTTCTGCATTGTGGAGGAGAAAGTGTAAATTCATGGGCGCTCTCAGCTGCCCTAGTTCTACGGGGAAAGATGTGGAGAGGCGGCACAATTGAAGCAAGTTTCTCGGAACAATTGCTGTGAAAATATCTGTAGAATAATGCAAGGGATGCAACGTTTCTTCGTATGGATAATGTAGGAAGGTCCTGTGTGATTGCAGGGTTATTGATTAATCTAATAGCTTTATTTTGAATTTTGTCCAACTGCCTCAATGCAACCACTCCACTTCCACCCCACAGAGGTGAACAGTAATCCATCTGAGAACGCACATGACTTTTATATATCACAGCCAACTGCTCGTCAGTGAAGAATTCTCGAACTCTGTACAGGAGTCCCAGTTTTTTAGAGGCATTCTTAGCAATGCTTCTAACATAATGTGTCCAGCTCAAGTTAGTAGTTAATGTTACACCGAGAATGTCAATACTAGGGGAAGTGGGAATATTTACATCATTAAAAAATATATGGGAGTCAGTGAGATTCTGTCGGTTAGAAAATTGAATGTACTTGGTTTTCTGTGCATTAAAGGAAACTAGATTCTTTTGTCTCCATCCATTAATTCTAGAAAGGTCCTGGTTCAGAGAAATTGCAGTGTTTATTTTTGAATTTATAAGATCGGGTTGGGTGAAAGAATTGGTAAATGTGAAGGAACTGTGGAGTGTTGAGTCATCTGCGTAGGAATGTATTGGATTATGAGTGGTAGATATGAGATCATTGATATGAATGAGGAACAGAATTGGGGCCAAAACTGATCCCTGGGGAACACCAGCATTTATTGAGTGAAATTGAGAATAAAGGCCATCTACCATTACACATATTTTTCTGTTATGAAGAAATTAGTGGAACTAATGATGCAAGGCCGTAGTGTGACATCTTCGACAATAAGGATTGATGCCAGACTCTATCAAATGCCTTTGATATATCCAGTGCTATTGTATGTGTTTCACCATGTTGGTCTGTAGCTTGGTTTATTTGATGCGTAAGAAGGCAAAGCATGTCTGCAGTTGATCGACATCGTCTAAAACCATATTGCCTATCACTGATTAATGTATTATTCTCAAGATGCTTAATTATGTGATTATTTAATATAATTTCAAAGACTTTACCACGAGTGGAAGTTATAGCTATTGGTCTGTAGTTTGATGGATCTGAAGAGGCACCTTTTTTAGGAACTGGATGGATGTTTGCTTCTTTCCAGGGTACTGGGAAGCATGAGGTATGAGTACACAGACGGAAAATTTTTGCCAATACAGGAGCGAGCACCAAGGAGCAATTCCTAAGTACTATTGGAGGAATTTCATCTGGACCAGGAGCCTTATCTACCGAGAGATTCTGCAAAATAGTTTTGACATGTCTGGTGTGGATCTTAAGTGAGGGAATTTCAGGCGAATTAAAATTAAGTACAGGGACATCTTGATTTATTTCATCTAAGGTTGAGTTGGTGGAGAAAATATCCGCAAGAAGGTTAGCTTAACCTCGTGGGTCACTTACAAGATTGCCAGTCGGAGATTTTAATGGTGGAATGGATGAAGCAGTAGTGAAGTTGGATTTAAATGAGTTAAGAGTAGACCAAAATATTTTGTTATCATTTGGATTATTTAGAAGTTTATTTGCCTGCTTGTGGAGAAAGTTTGATTTAGTTAGGTTTAATACAGTTTTGGCATGATTTCTGATGTTTCTAAAGTAATTAAAGGCTTCATGTGTTTTTGATCTTGTGTATGCATTGTAGGCTATTGCTTTTTGTTCAGTTACTCTAGCACAATTATGGTCAAACCATTTAGGTGAATTAGAGCTTTTACTGTACTTTTGATGAGGAATAAAAGTTTCCATTCCAATTTTTACAAAATCTTGTATGTGGCTCAAAGTGGAGTGTGCATCATTAGAAAAGAAAGAGGTCCAGGGAATATCAATAAAGAAACCTTGAAGACCCTCCCAGTCTGCCCTATCGTAATGCCATTTAGTCACCAAAACAGGTTCAGAGTGGGAAGGTGTGGTAGGTGATAGACAGGTGGCCTGTATCAGACCGTGATCAGAAGATCCAAAACGCGTTTTAGTTTCTTCTGGCTACCATTAGACGATTTTATACAGCTTTTGAAGGATCTGTGGAAATCAATAGGATAAAGACTATCTCAATTAACCCTCTGACTCCCAGAGATTAATGCAAATAAATTCGTTAAATGATAATTTGGCTCGCGCTTGTTCTACTGCTGTCTGCAACAAAGAGGAAGCATTCAAACGGTACCAACGTCTTAAGACTCAAGAATCTCATTATTTCTATGTTTCTGCCCGGAATCAAGCCAAATCTGTTCTTCGACTTGCCAAACACTCTTTCATCAATAATAAATGCACTGAACTATCCAACTCTAGCTCTTCCCAAGATTTTTGGCATCTAGCCAAAAACCTCTCCAACAATTTTTCTTCCTCGTCTTTCCGTCCCCTTTTCCACTCTGATGGCACAACCATCACTCCTTCTGTAACGGGACGAAATTGTACTTTCCCTTTTGGTATATGTTGTAAGGTTTGACTTAACTGTAAGACTTTTTCCCCTTCATTCACTCTTCCCTTATTTAAGGGAAATGTATCGTTTAAGAAGGGTTAAGTAACCCTTGTCTATGTAAAGAGGTATTTAGCCTAGATCAGGAGGAGAACTAATATTCTCAAATCTATCTAAAATACTTTCAAGCCTAATTTATCCTTTTACCCTCTTTTGTTTCCCATGTAAAAATCCTTCCTTTTCGAATTTAGAGTAATGCCCCCTTGTGTAAAAAGACCGCCAATTCCTACCCAAGCGACGCCACCCTTTGTGGTCACCCTCCCCTTTTTTGGCGGGATCCCTGGCACTGGCCCTCGGCCCCTCACTGTCGTGACCCCAGGCCTACGAGAGAGACACCTACCCACCCCCTCAGTCTCTGTCATCATTCCCCGCTTCTTCTCCGGACTTAGGCTTCCTTTCCCTCCATTCAGAGGTTCGTAATTCAGGTTTATAGTGTTATAAGGTATTGCTTATTCAGTTCAGTAAGTACTAGGTGTGTAATGTAGGAGGTATTGCTGTGATTGACAACTTCGTGAACTCGAGCCTACCATCGGGTTGGTCGAGAGGCACCCCTCACCTGCCAAGTGCCTACAACCATTCAAATTCCCCCATTATCATTGTGTTCAGTAAAACTTTGTCTGTGCACCTTTGCTAAGTGTTATTCTGATATTTTAGACTTTGTTATTCCAAATTAACGTCAAATTAACTTTGTGTGTAATAATTTCAGTCAGAGGGACGCCATTTGATGGCCTTTCAATTCTTGTGTTTTTCCATAATTCCCGACCAAACTTAGGCTAGCCTATTTTGCTAGTTTGTCTGTCACCGTTTTGCATAATCCTGAGGTAGTGCGAGAACACCAGTTAAGAGTAGAATTGAGGACGATGAAGTTGATTAAAATGCTTTTGAAGCTTGACCGCCATTTTAGGATTTAGACCATCTCGCATTTCGGAGAGACGACCAGGTTGAGTAAATTACTAATGTAGCAGTTGTATTGTATGTTTAGAACTTGTTCATTACGGTACTTTGAGTTTATAAAACCATGCATTTTGGTAAATATGGTTGTATTTTAACGTGTAATTCAGGAAAGGACATTCGTTTGAGATCGTGTCCTTGAGTTTTGTTTACCTTTCGTGTCTCCTACGTTCCAAAGTTAGGCCTATTCAGATAAGTATTTATAACTAACGTCTCCTAGGCCTGGTTATTGTTCATTTTAAATGTTTTTACTGGGTTATAGTGTAAAGAGTTACTTGTTATCTTGATTTAGAGGTCCTCATTTCCCAACCCCAGTACTGTCAAATTTCGGACCCCCATTGGGTCGGGTTTATTTCAGATGATTATTTGTTCTTACCTATTGTTACTTAAAGTTAACTTGTGAAAAGGCCGTTTAGGTATGGGTACTTGCTGAATTATTATGGTAGGTTATATGATTTTACATTTTTAATTAGGCTACCTAACTTTCACCTAATTGGAAGTACAGTAGGCTATTATTAATTATTGTGCATTTAGAGTGTATTATGAAAATTGATTGCTATGATATAATTATGTTTGACATGGTCTAATGAACAGAGTTGCCTTGCAAGGGACGGAACGCTGTAGTGAGATTCTGGGCAGCTGATTTCAGGGGATAAGTTACTCGAGTTACAGTAAGAATAACGTTAAGCTTTGTTTGAGCCTTGTGTAGCACCCTCCGTGTCGGGCAGTGCAACCTGTTAAGTTTGACCCTGACAATTACCTTTGATTTATGCCATTATTGTATTGATTTGACTCCATAGATATGCTGTGTAATTATGTATTCCCAATTGTGTGTAGAGTACTGCAGAGTAACTGTAACATATGTACCTGTACTTAATGAGAGGATCTTTGGATGCCTTAAGAGATTATTTCGGTACAGTACTGTAATGTCATAATTTGATCTGTCATTGTATTTCTGTACTTATATTAGCTCATCTATTTTTATACGTTAATAGGAATCCATGTATTTTTATATGTTTATATTAGCCTATATTTTTATATGTATTTGTTTTAGTATTACTGTGTACTGTAATTAGGATATTGATTAACCCCATTATTAAGGGTTAGCTATATGTCAACCGTGGGTTAAGAATGTATTCGACTTACCAGGGAACCAGTTTGGGACGGAGTCGATGTGATGCTGAATTGCTGATGGCGGAGAATCGGAGATTCACCCCTCCCATTGGCTGAGTGCAGGATGCTGAACTCGTGTACTGTACGAGGGTTCAAGGACCGCAGGAAGACGTATGATTACCCCCTATACCCCAGGATACGGTAGGCCGAAGAAACCTACAGGCAAGCCTGGCCGATACCGGTATCTAGCGGAATTGGGATGTATAATACTGAGAGGAATGGGGTGGATACAGACAGCAATATTCGAGTCCTACTCCTAGGTTAAGAGACTGTCCCAGTATGGTAATGGATTGGTCCCAGGTTAATGGTATAGAGATAATTAGATACGGACCCTACGGTACCAATGTTAAGAGTTGTAAACGGTAAAATGTTCCTTAAATATTAATATCAAGCTTAAGATTACTGCAATTTATGTTTGTATCTATCCTCCCGTACCTATTTGGATCTAAATGTGTTGTCAGGATGGTAAATCGGAGCTGTCAGTATTAAATTGGTCTAAGAGTAGTACCAGTAGCCTAACCGAGAGTTAAAGTCTTGTCAGCCAACATTGAAGGTGAAGTTCTTGATTGGTCTTTGCTAGCCTCCGATTTATCCTACTGTCCTAATGTACCTGAATAATGAGCATGAGTCACGATTGCATAAAGAATAAGAAAACCATGGGGACGGCCAGTTCACCTGAAGGTGGGCGATCAAATAATTCGAATGAATTACCGTTCCCAAAAACATCTTTATGTGATATCTAGAAAGTAGAGAATATGCTAGGTCTCAGTGGGGTTTTTGTGGTTCTTTGGTCTTATCATCGTGTCGGAGTTGCAGCCTTTCCCCTTCCTCGAAGGATGTTGGATGTGGGTCAACCAAACAGGGTTGTCCTCTCGTTAATTAGAATGCAATAACGGGTTTGTCGTCATCTCTTCCTTTCTATCCTTGAGTACCTATTTTCCACCTTCGCAGCTTAATCTATCTTTTTCTGTCTGTCTTACCCTCTCTCTCTCTTGTTCGCAGCAGAAGAAGGGAAGTGATTAAGAAAGAGAGATCCCCGGCGACCCCCCCCCCCCCCCGTTACACTTCCTCTGACAAAGCTGAACTCTTTGCTCAAACTTTTGCTAGAATTTATACCCTGGATGATTTCGGTGCTATTCCTCCCTCTCCACCCCCCTCTCTTCTACTTATGCCTAATATCCTAATCTCTTCTAAAGATGTACTTTCTACGCTCTCTGGGCTTAATACTAAGAAGGCGTACGGTCCGGACGGTGTTCCTCCTGTTGTATTAAAAAACTGTGCTTCCATGCTGTCTCCCTGCCTAGGCAAACTTTCTCTTTGTCTCTAATTTCCTTTCCGGTCGTTCCATAGCTGCGGTTGTGGACGGCCATTGTTCACTTCCTCATCCTATCAACTCCGGTATTCCTCAGGGATCTGTCCTATCTCCTATTCTCTTTATAATTTTCATAAATGATCTTCTCAACTGTACCTCCAGTCCTATCCCTTCATGTGCAGACGACTCTACCTTACACTATTCAATTAGTTTCCCAGAACGCCCCAGCCAGCAAACCCTCAAAAGCAAACGTAACGAAGCCATAGAGCACTTATCTTCTGATCTAACTACCATCTCCAATTGGGGCAGAGAAAACCTAGTTGCCTTTAATGCTTCCAAAACTCAATTTCTCTATCTATCTACCCGCCGTGAATTCCCAGAGGACTATCCCTTATTCATCAACAATACAAAAATCAACCCTTCATCTTCTCTCGGTATTCTTGGTGTCTCTTTTTCGTCTGCTCTCTTTTGGAAGGACCATATTACCAGTCTTGCTAAGGCGGCCTCCCAGATGCTGGGTGTGCTCAACTGCCTTAAGGGGTTCTTTACCCCTGCTCAGCTTTTTTCTCTGTACAGGAGCACAGTGTTTCCTTGTATGGAGTATTGTTCACATGTGTGGGGAGGATCTTCTCACACAGCACTTCTAGACAAAGTAGAAAGGAAAGCCTTTCGTATCATTAACTCCCGTCTACTCACCGACTCTCTGCAATCTCTCTCTCTTCGCCGCAATGTTATATCTCCCTCGCTACTACAATAATCAGTGTTCCTCAGAGCTCTCTCAGTGCATACCACCTCCTCTACGTAAGGTATGTAGTACCCGTCTTGCAACACAATCCCACCCCTACTCTGTACAACTTTCCAACTCAAGAGTGAAACGTTATTCCCAATCATTCTTCTATTCAACAGCTGAGCTATGGAACTCTCTCCCTGAATCCATCTTTCCCTCATCCTATAATAATAATAATAATAATAATAATAATAATTCTTTATTCCAGACACATAAGATAGATACAGTATAAATACAGTACGACCTAGTGGTCCATATCACATACACTTCTCGTCAGAGCACAGATAATAATTATACACAAAGATATATTAATAAAGACACAATAAAATAAAAAATACAGTAGGCCTATTTACAGAATAGAGCACATATCACATTTTGTCACAATATAACACAGATAGGCTAACTAAGGCTATTGCTCAATGTTGGTTAACACCTATTGCACAGATCATTGCTCATAGTTCAATTAGACCTATATATTACATTACAGTACATACTATGTGTGCAGCAGCTTCTGCCAGTGAGATATAATACGGGATTCATAGATATGATCACTAGACCAAAGAGCTACAATCAGCGTGTTACTGGAGGATTGCAGTCGCTGCGAAAAGCTGTACACCAGTCTCCTGATGACAGCCCGACAGCACTGCACATCCAACAGTGTGCACACCATACTAGTGCTTTCATATTTAGAGAGACCAATGAACATCTTGAGTATATTATGATAGGATGTACACAGACCATTTATGGTGGCTCTCTTATACTTCCACCACAAATGGGCCGTGTACATAGAGGAACAATATGTCCGGAACAAAGTGACTTTAGTTTCCCAATTACACATGTGGAATTTTCTCAAGATGGTGTTACCACGTAAATATAGCTGTCTGCGCTGACGGCCGATATCTGCATCATCTGAGCAATCGTTTGAGATAATGTGTCCCAGGTATTTTATTTTGTTTACTTCTTGAATAATTTGATTATTGAGTGAGAAATTTGGCAGTTTACTTTTATACAGTAATTTTGATCTAAATATAAGAACAGCACTTTTCAGTGGGTTGAATTTAACACAATGTTTACTACCAAAAGATTCACATATATCAAGAAGTTTGCTCAGACCCGCAGAAGACGGTGCAATAATGACCAGATCATCAGCATACATGAGATGGTTGATGATTTTATTCCCACCATAACATCCAATCTGCTCTTTATTCAATTTATCACTTAATTCATCCATATATACATTGAATAAGTAAGGTGAGAGAATACTACCCTGTCTCACTCCATTGGTTACTGTAAAGGAATCCGAAATAATGTTACCCCATCTTACATTAAATGTTTGATTGGCGTACCAGTACTTCAAGATTCTCAGTATATAGGATGGCACTCCCCTTGTTGCTAATTTATCAAACAGGATATTGTGGCAGACTCTGTCAAATGCCTTACTAGCATCAAGAAAGCATGCAAAAATAGAGCTGTTCATTTTGATGTACCCATCCACTAGCTCCTTCAGAGTGTAGATGCACTGGTCCGTACCATGATTCTTTTTAAAACCAAATTGATTACTATTAGTTGAGATATACACTGAGATTCTGTCTAAAATGATTAACTCTAGTATCTTACTTACAATACTGGCAAGGGCAATAGGTCTATAGTTGTCTTTTGATGTAATTTTGCCAGCCTTGTCTTTAATTACTGGTATCAAGGTAACGGACATCATAGATGACTTAAATTGTTTCAAACTCTGTATGTCCAGACATTTTGGCTAGAACGTTCCTTGATTTTGGCCCTGTTACTCTTTTAACACTGGGGAGGCACTCATCACAGGCAGTTTTGCCTTTTGTCTCCCTCATCCACATAGAAAAGAAAACAAAAATGTATATAATATGCAAAAAATTCACAGCAACACAAACCAAAAAAAAACAGACTATTCATAGGGAAGGAAGAAAAATACAGAGTTCCAAGCGCTTTCGTGTTTTTGCATCTTCATGGGACAAACAGATGATATAATACACCCTAGACATTCTGTTAACCCTTTGAGTACCGGTGACGTCTTTTTAATTTGATTTCAGCATTTTATGAACTTAGGAAGGGTATTTGATAGCTAGAAGGATTAAGTGAGATTGTCTACAGCCTGTTTTTTTTGTTTTTTCCCCCAACTACTCCCTCTCGGGCATAGGCTGAGAGACTGTACATTCAACCGTTCAAGACCGTGAAGCCTGTGAGATCTGGAATGCGATAAATGTAGGGAAATAGCTATTAAGGGTCCTAAAATCATTTGTGAAATATGTGAATCACTCATAACAAGAAAACAAAGGATCATAAACTGTGTTAAGTGTAAAACTGTAGCTCACATGAAGTGCATCTCTAAGAAGACCAACAGTGAAGAACGGGAATTCCTATGCAACATATGTGCCTTGCATTCATTACCGAATATTAATGTAAATGAACCAATTAGTATTAACAACTCAGAATCCAGCCAGGACACATTCAAAATCAAAGATGAATACAGAGTGTTCACCAACAAAGGGCTCCATCTTATCCAGATTAACGCCAGATCAATGTACCATAAATTGTCAGAATTAAACTTGTTAGCTAATAAGGCCAAAGCTTCAATAATTGCAATCACAGAAACCTGGCTGGATTCAAGTATAAACGATGGTGAAATAAACATTCAAGGTTTCAATATGGTTAGGAATGATCGCAATAGGCATGGGGGAGGAGTATGTCTGTATGTAAAAAAACAACCTCACACACACAACCAGGACCGACCTCCATGTAGAAAATCACGAAGCTCTGTGGATCGATCTACACCTGCCGAGGACAAGACCCATCACAATTGGGGTATGCTATAGGCCACCAGACGACACACAATTCTTGACCAAATTTGAACGAACGTTGTCATCGCTAGACCCTCGGAATGAATCCATCATACTAGGGGATTTTAACCTGTGTTACAAACAACGAAATGATAGGCTTGTACGAGAATATAGGCATATACTGACAATGCACAATCACAAACAACTCATCACAACCCCCACACGTATCTCTGAGAACACTGCCACAATAATAGACCACATAAACTGTAACAGAGAGGACAAAATATCCCAATCAGGGGTTATACAGACTGGGATAAGTGATCACTTCGTCACATATTGCACACGAAAAACCACAAAAATTACCCTAGAGAATCACAAGATTATCAAAACAAGGTCACTCAGAAACTACAATAAAGAAACATTTCTGGACATTTTATGGAATACAGACTGGTCTCCAGTGTTTGGAAGTACAAACGTTAATGACGCATGGGTTGGCTTCAGAACCATCATCACAAACATTCTAGACGAAATAGCTCCTCTGAAAGACATACGAATTAAAGCAAGGTCAGACCCATGGATCAACAATGACATACTACACCATCTGGAACACAGAGACAATCTGTTAAAAAGGCTAGCGAAACATAGACAGGATCAAGGTCTGAAACAGGAGTTCAACAGGGCCAGGAATAAACTAAGTAGGAAAATAAAATCAGCGAAAACTAATTATTTTCACAATAAGGCAGAGGAATATCAGAATAACCCAAAGAAACTATGGAGGCACCTAAAAACAACAGGCTACAGCAAGAAGACAAGGGATTCGTCTAACACTAATATTGCTCTCACCATTAATGATCAGATTTGCCACGATAAACGACAAATTTCAACCTACTTCAACTCCTTCTTCACCTCCATAGCAAACACACTTGCACAGAACCTACCTCAACCTCTCAATAAATACACGACAACAACGGCCACCTTTCGTAATTTCTACAGAGATAAAGACATACACCCAAACACATTTGGATTGCAAAATGTTACACCAAAATACACTTTTGACGAGCTGTCTAACCTAAATGTACATAAAAGCACAGGACCAGACAAAATTCCTGCCAAATTTCTACGAGATGGAGCCATTGGTATAGCAGGCCCCCTAACCCACATCATCAACTTGTCAATTAACACCAACACTGTACCTGCTGAACTGAAGGAAGCTATTGTAACCCCTCTATTCAAGAAAGGAAATAAACTAGAAGTTGATAACTACAGACCAGTTAGCATATTATGTATTGTATCTAAAATCCTTGAAAGAGCGGTATACACCCAAATTGAACACTACCTCAAACAAAATGATCTATTCTATAAGTTTCAATCAGGTTTCAGATGCATGTACTCGACAGACTCCTGTCTCATCCACTTAACGGATCACATTCGTAAAGAAATGTCTAAAGGTAACTACACCGGTATGGTTCTTCTTGATCTACAAAAAGCGTTTGACACAGTAGACCATGATATCCTATGTAATAAACTACAAGCAATGGGCATAGGATCTGTGAACTGGTTTAAATCTTATCTTAGTGGTAGAACCCAAAGAGTCAAAATTGATGATAATATATCTGATCCTATGCCAATTAACTGTGGGGTCCCGCAGGGAAGCATCCTTGGTCCCTTACTCTTTCTCTGTTATGTGAACGACATGGAACTGAGCGTCTCATGTAAATTATTACTGTATGCAGACGACAGCGTGCTCCTGGTTTCAGGAAAAGACCCAATAAGTATTGCCGCTTCACTTTCCAAAGAACTAGAATCATGTAGTGAATGGCTAGTGGACAATAGACTATTTCTTCACCTGGGCAAGACGGAAGCCATCTTATGTGGAACAAAACGCAAACTGAAAGACATTGTGGGCTTCTCGGTCAACTGTAATGATATTCCTATAACAACAGTGTCACAAGTTAAATATATCGGACTAAAACTGGACGCGAGTTTGTCAGGTGAAACAATTTTGGAATCTATCCTGAGTAAGTGTAGAGCACGTATAAAATACCTGTATAGACAGGTGGGATGCTTGCCCGCGGCGACCAAAAAGACCCTCTGCCAAGCGCTTGTTCAATGTCATTTTGACTATTCTGTGTCATCCTGGTACTCTGCATCATCTAAATCAGCACAGCACAAACTTCAGGTCACTCAAAATAAAATGATTAGGTTCATGCTGAACCTAGGACCCAGATCACATGATGGCCAGGAACAACTTCAGTCACTAGGTATGCTCAATGTCGCTGACAGGGCCAAACAAATCAGGCTCACTAATGCCTTCAAAATTTTCTATGACAGAGCTCCAGAGTACCTAAAGAATGATTTTGTTAAAGCAAATGAGAGGAGTGGACATAATACAAGAAACAGGATGTTTAATTTTAAGGTCCCGAGAATCCAAGGACAGGGTAAGCAAACATTCTTCTTCACCGCCATCAAAGACTGGAACGACCTACCCCAGTCAGTCCGTGAAAAGAGAACACTGTATTCCTTCAGACGTAGCCTGAAGGAACACCTGAACCGGACAGCTGCGAGAAGGGAGCACCAAGCTTATGTCTACTACTAAATGCGACATAAGAGATAGACAAACCAAACTGAAATTATTACTGATTACGGATTACTGATATTTACTATAGGATGTAAGGTATCTTAAAATAACCCCCTAGAAATACTTTCTCTAAAGTATCTATTTCTTTATCCTCCCCATTTTTTCCCCAGCTAACCTAATCCCACAAGGACCCCAATGGAAATACGCCTAACGGCCTTATTGGGCTATCCTTAGTTGGAATTATGCAAGGCTGGTACATGTCATATTTGTAACAAACTATGTGGTACCAACTCTGTAAATTGCTAACTGAATAAATATTATTATTATTTTTATTGTTCCAGTCTTGGGAGAGAGACATGTGAAGCTGCAACCAGCTTTTGCCATCTTGCCTTCGCATATCTATGGAGCTGCTTCGCCTCTGTGCTTCACCATCTCACCCCCAAGACTCTTAGAACGCCACCTACTGAGCAATGAACTCACTAGGCATTGCCCCCCCTATAGCATATATTGAATGTGGGAATATTCATACACTGCTATTTAATCAAGGAACAACGAGGGTATTTGTTGGGCGTTTCGGTGGCCTTTGTGGTAATGCACTAAAAGTACAGCACAAATTCCATCCCAATAATATCTTCCCATTGATACATCGGGATTCGAACCCGGGACCATTAGATTACCAGTCCAAGACCACTCCACCACACCTCCCCTTATGTGGAGACGTCCTTCCTTTGCTGAATAAAATAGTCTAATAGTTTTCAGAATATACTAAAAAGATGTCACCGGTACTATATGGATTAACACCTTTGAAGATTATGACACATTTTGACAGTTTATTCTGGCTATCATTAGACGATTATACACAGTTTATTCTGGCTATCATTAGACGATTATACACAGTTTATTCTGGCTATCATTAGACGATTATACACAGTTTATTCTGGCTATCATTAGACGATTATACACAGTTTATTCTGGCTATCATTAGACGATTATACACAGTTTAGGAAGGATCTGTGAGAATTATGAGGGTAAATACCATCTCAATTTACCCTCTGACTTCCATATACCCTTCCTAATCTGAATATTATCATCTAATATTAGCCAGAAAACAGAAAACAAATGCGTAATCGGACTTTCAGAGTTGATTAATCCCTTCTGTGCCGGAGTTGTCTCTTTAAATTAATTCTAGTTTTATTTAGACGATCTTGTGCAGTTTAAGAAAGACGTCTACCCATTGAAAGGCTACAGACTATCGCAATTAATCCCTTTAGCTACCATTACATCCTTCCTAAGCTTCATAAACTCTTCTAAATGTAGCTGAAATCAAATAAATAAGATACCGCCGGTACAGAAGATTTTAATATACTTCAATGTGGGCAATGTGAAAAGCAACCTTTTTAGCACCTAAATAACTTCGAATGTAAAGATATCTTGCGGACACAGGCCGAGATGACTCCAAAAGAACCGCCTCATTGTTCGTGCCTGTTCGAGCCTGTAATTTAAGAGGAACCGGCCTTTGGCCGGGACATTTTTCTACCGAAAAATGTACACATTTATCTTAATTTATCTTATTTATCTAATTTATCTAGAGGGTGTAATTTTAAGCTTGATGGAAGTCTAGGAAACACACTAAAAACCTCCCCTTAAGATATAACCAAGATAAAAGAGTTGCAGTACTGTCAGCTTGAAAAAAAAACGATTATTTTTATCACACACACACACACACACACACACAGGACTTGTTGGTTGCCCATTTCATTAACCCCTTTAGTTTTCCTTGTCGTTATAATCTGGACATTATTAGACGAATTTAGCCAGCTTAAGGAGGACGTGTAGCGACTATAAGGCTTCAAACTGTCTCCATTATCCATATGAAGTGCCACAGCTTCCTCCTAAGCTTCATAATATCGTCTAAATATAGCTGGAATAACACAAAATACATCCTCGGTAAGGAAGGGGTTAAGGGGACAATGGCCGTATGTTTGGTCTATTAATTTATTTATATGTTTTGTTAGTTTCCTCCCTAGACCTCCATCAAGCTTAGAAAAACACCCCCTAGACCCCCCTTCAAGA
>CM064571.1:14718806-14809078 GCA_032716605.1 Paralithodes platypus
AGGCAGTTGGTTTTTCGAGTCCTTCTCCTCCCTCATGTTTAGTCCTATTAGTTATGAGATTTCAAGACATTCGACCATTAGTTTGGCGATATTCAGACCTTTTGCCCCATTTCTTTGCCAATATTAAGACCTTTCGTGCCATTTAGGGTTCGATTTTTGTTTCCTGGCGAGCGATAGCGAGCCTGTATTTGATGAGGAATTGGCCTTCGGCCGGGACATTTTTCTACCGAAAAATGTACAAATTTATATCAAAGGGGGGTCTTGTGGGTGTTTTTAAAAGTTTGATAGAGGTTTAGAGAGCAAACTAAACCCCCTCCTTAAATCATTGAGCCGAACCAGTAAATTATGCTGCACAATACCGTGAGCTGCCTTAAAGTGTGCAGCAGGGTCCAGAGAAAACGGGTGAGAAACGTGTCCGACTTATATAGAACGAATATCTCCGGATGGAACAACAGGAACACATAAAAGGGATTAATATTTAACAATAAGATACTTTATCTACAAACACTTTACTCGTGTATTATTAAACTTTATCTAATTATCAATGAGTGGGGACATAAAACATAATTAATATGTTTTATATAAGAACATTAGAAAATGGGAGTCTGCAAAAAGCCGATCGGCCCATACAAGGCAGATCCCTGTCACACCCAACCCCAATTACAAGCCCCAATTATAGGCCCAACTCACTAATACCTTGAGTACTGACCCCACCAAACCGGTCAGAGATTAACACAAGATACGTAACGGGGGTCTGCTGAGCGCCGATTGTCCCACACCTGGTATATCCCCCTCACACCCAACCCATCTCGTCCATATGCCTATCTAATTTTATCTTAAAGAGGCTAGGGACTAGCCTAGTTAAAGAAGGATGTAATGTAATGCCCTCGAAAATATCCCGCAACCCCAATAATGTACTACCCGAGTTGACGTCAGGTATAGTGTAAAATAGTCGTTGATGGGAAGTCCAATAAACTCATCACGTGAATCACCACGAGACTATCACCTGGTTCTTACAAATCGGACTAAGGTTACTATACTTTTGTACGTCCGTGGTAGTACAGTGGGTTAGCGCGCGGGCCTGGTTGACCTATGATGGTCATGGTCACTAACCAGGGTTCGAACCCCACCCAAGGCATCTCAAAACCTGTGGGTTTTTAGGAGGGTTAAACTCCCTTCAGAGGTTCGAGCCCCGCGCCAGGCACCAGGAAAGGTTGACCCTAAGTGTGCCTGGGGAGTTTTCAGGACAGAGAAATTCCCTTCACACCCAGCATTTCAAATATGTTTAAAAAAAAAAAAGAGAGAGAGAGAAAGAGGGGGGGGGGGTATGACAGATGAAGACTGGGCACCTCTCGAAAGTGTAGTTGGATTTTTGTACTTCATACATCAACGTGCCACTATGTCCTCCATTATCTCTCTCTCTCTGTTTGTGAGAGTGAGAGAGAGAGGAATACAACATGTGGCTACTTATGATTGTTGGTAGAAATGCGTCGCACTTCATTTGAGCCAACACTAATTAGTCTATCTTGGAGGCCTACTGCCCTACTCTATCAATGTAATACTACACTTCATTTGGGCGACTATAATTATAGCCTACTGTATATTGGTATAGTCAAGAGCCATAATACCTGTGCATTCATTAGAATCTGTGCATATGTAAAGCCAAGTTTTTAAGCCTCTGGGATAATAACAACATGGATTGTCTCGCTTGGGTTGGATACAGCTTCACATTATGGGTGTGCAGGTATTATGGCTCATGTTCGTACTTTTGTGCTATTGTAATCTTCAATTGGCCACTTGCGAGTTTCTGGCTATAAGGAAGCTGGAGATATTTACATGAAGTGAACAACTGGGTTAAAATCAAGCCGATTCGGGCTTTAAGTATATATCTGTAAGCAAGTCATCATATTTCATTGGCGAGTGTTAAAAAATTCTATCAATCTAAATGTAGTCTTAAATTAGCCCAAACATACGCCAAAGTAAAGATATTCACGATCATTCTAAATTGGGCTTTTGTGTATTTCCTCTTTAACAAGTAAGTGTTTATACTTATAAGAGTGTGCAAAATATAAATATGTTCTAATGTATAACTAGGAACCCAAAAGGTTCACCAAACCCAAATATACGAAGCGTTTGTTGACGTTCTTAAAAAAAAAAAAAAAAAAAAAAAAAAAAAAAGCTTGCGTTCGCTTATACGATGCCAGGAGAGGAAGAATGCTAGACTACTCGGCCCACGGGACAGCTCGGCCAGGACAGCTCGGCCCACGGCGAGACAGCTCGGCCCAGTAAAAACGTGACAGCTCGGCCCCGTGTTAATTACGAGACAACTCTTAATTAACCTAACCTAACCTACACATTATGAATCGAGAGAACTAGCCTATGCCATAATTATACAATAAACGAACATTTCGCCCACATTACACACACGCCATAAACGGGAGGCCATGTATGCAGCACCAAATCCTGCAAATCCTGTCCTCTGAGCATGCGTGAGAATCTTAGAAGACAGGGAAGGCACGATTTGTTTTTTTCCTTTATACTATTATATTATCTTAACCTAACCTAACCTAACCTAACCTAACCTAACTTAAATTAACCTAACAGTTGAGCCTAAATAACATAATACAAATATTAGGGAAAAGGTCGCGCATACGCAGAGGACAGGATTTGGTGCTGCATACATGGCCTCACCCATAAACCCTCCACTTAGCTCTCCCCATCCTAATCCTGACTGGTCTCGTCAAATTGCACCATAGCAAAACATGGGGCCGAGCTGTCTTAAATAATGGGCCGAGTTGTCTCGCCGTCGTGGCCGAGTTGTCCAAAAGTGGGCCGAGCTGTCCGAGCCGAGTTGTCCCATGGGCCGAGTCGTCCAGTCATCGGAGAGGAATGCTTCTTTATTAAACCCTCTAAGTAGCATATATACCCTCACAGGTCAGTATACATTTGAGTGAGATATAGGGAAGATCGCGCTGTGTTTCCAAATTATTTCCCCCTTCTAAATACTTTATAAGTAGCCTATATTAAAACTATGTTTACCCATACTCGACAAGAAGCTCATTTTAAGGAATTTTGAAGAAATTAACTATGAAGAAGTAAAAGCAGATGAGGAAATTAATTTTGGTTTATGTCATACGAATGTTGAAGTTTGTAAGGAGGATATATAGATAGATTGATAGATAGACTTTAATATATAAATACTATAGATAGTTTAGATTGATAGATAGATATAGTTAAATATATAGATACTATAGATAGTTAAAAACAGAGTGAGAGTGAGTGCGTGTGTGTGTGTGTGTGTACTGTATGTGTGTGAGTAGTGCGTGTGTGTGGTGAGGAGTGCGTGTGTCCTTGTGTGTGTGTGTGTGTGTGTGTGTCTGTTAGAGAAATTACAAATTATTGCCTAACAGAAGTGAAGATGGATTACATACTTACAGGAACATTTCAAACAGACCATTTGGAAGCAAGATTTGGTCACTATCGGCAGTTAGCAGGAGGAAATTACAATATTTCTGTACGCCAAATATATGAGTGTGAAAAGAAGATACGGATTATGTCAGTGTTTAAACTAAGTTTAACCATACTCGACAAGAAGGTCATGTTAAGGAATTTTGAAGACATTAATTATGAAGAAGTAAAAACAGATGAGGAAATTGATTTTGGTTTATGTTATACAAATGTTGAAGTTTGGAAGGAGGATATTGATAGGTGTAAAGACATCATCCCAGTGATAGTTTATTTAGCTGTCTATTGCTGTTACTCTGTGATAAAGAAAATGAAAGGTAATGCATGTAAAGAAATTATTACGTGTTCAGATAGTGGTAAAGACATCCCTGAACATCTAAGTTACATTGCTGAAATTAGCAGAGGTTCTCTTGTTCTCTTATTTACCCAGATAGTGTGACAGCCAACATGGTCATGTATAACTATATTGTTATTAAAAAACTTGTTCAACTTCCTGCCTTTCGAAATGCTACTAGCCAAAGAAATATAGCAACACAGCACACAGTTACGGCTTTAGCAGATGTTGATCTCCTGTTCCCTAATGATATGTGTGAAAATGGTCATAACACCGACAAAATAGAAAGTTTGGTGGTATATGCTTCTACAAATGCAATATTAAATAATTACTGTGCTAAAGAAAATAACATCCCAGCAGCTACCAGAGCTAGTAAGAATGTAGGCATGAAGAGAAAGCTTCAAACCCTAGACAAATAGACTATGTATACTGTATTGTATAATTATTGTATTGTGTGTGTGTGTGTGTGACTGCAGGTGTGTGTGTGTGATTGTGAAGGTGAGTGTGTCTGCACATCTGTCACAGTGACCTTCTCCAGCCACTCATACTCCATTGCCAGTTGTGGCCTCAGCAGACTGGTGTCTGGGTGTGTCACACCACTCTGGGGAGGAGAGGGTTTCTTCTTGGTGAAGAAGGCGGGCCGGACATTGGTGAAGGAGTCTGGAAGTTCTGGAACTGTCTTCACTTTCTCCTCTCCGAACTTCAGCTGTCCACGCTCTTCACCTTTGTCTTCTTAGGTTGGGTGCTGGAAAACAGAGACGCTGGTTCCATGGAAAGAAGTGGTCGCTGTCGTTGCAGTGGGATTGTGGTCTATGTTGTCCATGGCTGATGTGGTGAACAGCCCTTTTCGCAGAACTGGTGGACAGACAACCCCATCCTCCACGTACTTGCTGACTGTTGCATCTCCCAGCTGTGCAGATATCTGTAGCACCCTGTCGTATGAAATGCTGATGCCATGCTCGTTAAGCATTTCGACCAACTTTCTCTTTCTGGTCTTTGTGTAGACGGACATCCCCATGTAAACAGGGAAGGGGGTCTCTCTATCTTTGGAGTGTCTGTGAGTTGCTGCTCCTTCTTTGTACCTTGCGTAGCAGTTGTACTGAAGCAGCTGAGCAATTGCTAGATCTGTCTTTGATGCGCCAATCCTCAGTTGAGATTTGATGTCCGCTCCGTGTTCAAGCATGGCCACAAACTGAAGAAGAGTGAGTGGAATGGCCTGCTCGATGCACCCCTCATGGAAGGTTCCATCAAATGTGGACTTGTGGTCCAGCATATGTCTTCGCAAGATGTTAGCTGCTTTGCCAAGGATAATAGCTTCACTATAATAGTCAGAGGCTTCTGACAAGACAAAGCCCACATCTTTCTGGAAAGCCAGAACATCCCTTCCCTGCTTGTGCACTTCCAATTCAGGTATTTCTGACAGCAGTTTATCCTTCAGTCTTGTGGAGTTGACAGCAGGTGCATCAACACCCAGCTGTTCCAGGCGCTGGGCATACAGGTGAACTATGTCTGCAAGTCGGAAGACTGCAGGACCCTCGCCAGATCTGGTGGTCTCCACTAGATATGTGACTAGCTCTGAGAATGCCTGTGGGTGGGCAATCTCTTCGGGTGAACGTTCCTGTTCCAGTCTCTTGGTGGCTCTGAGGTACGTCCTCTCTCTATTGTACAGGTCTGTCAAGCATGCAAAATGGTATTTGAGTTCCTGTGCAATAGCATCTCCACCGCTGAGTCTTGCAAGAAGTTTTCCGTCATTTAAAGTTTGGGCACATTCATTAAGTCTGTTATTGAGGTTCATCGTCATAACTTGTCTGAGTTCAGAGGATGGGGCTTCTTTGTCACATATATATATATATATTTTTTTTTTCTATATTCCAACTTACTTCCTCTCGGGCATAGGCTGAGAGCCTTAACATTCACCGCTTTACAATGAACAGTGAAGCCTGTGAGGTCTTGTTCCAGTCTAGGGAGTGAGACATGTGAAGCACGTAGAGTACAACGAGCACCTGCCATCTTGCCTTCACATGAGGCACGGTGCTCACTCATGGCCCGAAACGACCCCATCTCTGAAGCCACCTTGTTCCCGTGCTTCCCTGTCTCACCCCCTACACTCGGACTCTCACACTTACACACACAACGCCACCTGTTGAGCAGATAACTCACCAGGCATTGCACCCCTATAGCATATTTTTAATATGGGAATATTCATACAGTGCTATTTAATCAGGGAACAATGAGGGTATTTTATTGACGTTTCGGTGGGCTTGTGGTAATGCACTGATACTAGGTACAGCACAAATTCCATCCCAATAATATCTTCCCATTGATACATCGGGATTTGAACCCGGGACCTTTGGATTACCAGGCCAGTGGCAAGACCACTCCACCACACCTCCCCTTTGGAGGTGAAACACGTTTGGCCTTCAAGGCTGGTTCTACATAGCTTGGTCTGGCATTCTACTGGCTGAGCACTCTCTGCTCTTCTTTTTCTGGCTCTCTCCAGTTTCGTGTTGTTGAACATAAGGCGACAACTTTGGTGATACTGCGCCTTGTTCCTCCTCAGAGTTTCTTCAATGCCACCACCATCATCAAGTTTGGCTGGATCCAGAACAATAGGCATCTCATTAATTGCGTGAAAGAGGGGAATAGTAGTCGCAATCATAGTGTAGCCATCATGTTCTTGTGGTTGTTGTGCACGTCGTGACTTGAGCTCTTCACTCTTCTTCTTCTGGTAAAGACAACACTTGCTCCAGTCAGTCCGGAATTTAGACGGTCCTGGATCTGTATTTGCCATCTTGGTGAATACCGTATGATAATTATCTGTAACACAGATATAATAGATAACAGATAATCACAGTATATAACAGATAATCACAGTATGATATAACACAGTATGTTTGGTGATGGGCTGGTCTATCAGAGTGAGAGCTGAGCGATCTCTGCCATACCCATAGCTTACTCTGACTGTTCCTTTAACTTATATATTTTCTAGATCTCAAGTGACGGTGTATCTTCCGTGGATTGATCTCCCAATCTACCAAGATTGAAAGCCAAAGCGTCACATTTTTCCCTTGCCCCTCAACTTTCTCTTCATAATTGCTGAGGGGCACAGGGCCCTGGGTGGTGCTTTGGTTTCTCTGGCGTTTCCGCACCCTCCTCAGCTCCCCGCCATGGAGTGGCTTCGGTCACCCAGGCTTTATTGTGGTCGGCAGGGAGGGTTCTGTGGGGGCGCTCAGTTATGGCCTTGGAATTGCTCGGGGCCTTGGGGCTGTTCGGCCAGGCAGCTTGGGGAACAACAACAACAACAACAACAACAACAACACAGTATGTTATATGATAACAGATATAACAGATAATCACAGTATGATAATTATCTGTATTCAGTGAATCAAGGCCGAGGGGTTATTCTTTTACCACCTTGATCACAATCATGCACAATAAGGTATGGGATACGACTAGGTTCGGGAATAAAAACATATGACCTACACCTAGCCCGATCGTTCATCCAGTATCATTTAAGTCCTGTGCGATCTGTACACCATCCAGGTAACTACATGCAAAGCAATGTAAAGCCCCATTACCCTTGGCTCGGCTCTCCCGCGCTGGCACACCCTGTCAATTCAGGCGCGGCTATCTAACTAAACATCTATGTTAAGGCGTGGCGTGTGTCGGAGTCGATGACCAGCGATATAAGGGCCTGGTCGTGATACTGAGCACGAGTGGTCTGCACGTGGTCACCGTAACACACATACTGTACGGGGTAGATCAGTAGCATTTGGCGACCGGTCGTTGATCGAAAATAAATTACGGTCAATAACTGACGGCGTCATGATGGCTCCGTGCGTTATCTAACTTCTAGAAGTGGAACACATTCTATCTATCTCTCCTTTCGCAGAAATCTCCATACTAGGAGAGTTCAACGTTCACCACCACCAATAGCTCTCCTCTCTTTCCACTGACCAACCTGGTGAACAAGCCTACGTCTTTTCTATTCTAAATGACCTATAGCAGTTAGTCCAGCAAACCACCCGTATCCTGGATCGCTTCGAGGGCACCTGTCCTATCTCTCCGGTACGGCCAACCAATCATCCCAGCCGGCGGCGCTTGTGGCACATTCGCGCTGCCAACTGGGAGGCTCTTCGGCAGTACTTCTTTGATTTCCCATGGAATGACTTTTGCTTCCGTAGCCGGGGACCCTTGGAGAGTGCTGAACGCATTACCGAGGTAATCCTCTCGGGCATGGAAGCAAATATTCCATTTTCTTTCTCTCAATCTAATGTTAAAATATATTAGTTTACTCACCCTTGTTCTACTGCTGTCCACAACAAGAAGGAAGCATTCAAATGATCCCGACGCCTTAAAACTCGAGAATCTCATTCCTCCTATGTTTCTGCTCGGAATCAAGCCAAATCTGTCCTTCGACTTGCCAAACACTGACCAATAATAAATGCACTGAACTATCCAACTCTAGCTCTTCCCAAGCTTTCGCCAGAAAGCTTGGGAAGAGCTATAAAAAAAACTCTCCAACAATATTTCTTCCTCGTCTTTCCCTCCACTTTTCCACTTTGATGGCACAACCATCACTTTTTCCCCTGACAAAGCTGAACTCTTCACTCAAACTTTTGCTAGAAACTCCACCTTGGATGATTCCGGTGCTATTACTCCCTCTGCACCCCCTCTCTTCTACTTATGTCTAATATTCTAATCTCTTCTAAAGCTGTATTTTCTACCCTCTTTTGGCTTAATACTAAGAAGGTGTACGGTCCGGATGGTGTTCCTCCTGTTGTACTAAAAAACTGTGCTTCCGTGCTGACTCCTTGCCTAGGCAAACTCTTTCGTCTTTCCTTAAGGGTCGTTCTACTGGTGACCTTCTTTCATATCTTACTAACTCTTGGTCATCCTCCTTTTGGGGCTTTGGTGTGACCTTTTCTATTGCACTAGACATATCGAAGGCCTTCGATAGAGTCTGGCGCAAATCTTTAATTTCTAAACTACCCTCCTTCGGTTTCTATCCCTCCATCTGTGCCTTTGTCTCTAATTTTCTTTCCGGCCGTTCCATAGCTGCGGTTGTGGACGGCCATCGCTTACTTCCTCATCCTATCCACTCTGGTGTTCTTCAGGGCTCTGTCCTATCTCCCATTCTCTTTCTAATTTTCATAAATGATCTTCTCAACTGTACCCCCAGTGCCATACATTCATACGCAGACGACTCTACCTTACACTACTCAATTAGTTTTGCTAAACGCCCCAGCCAGCAATCCCTTAAAAACAAACAAAATGAAGCCGTGCAACACTTATCTTCTGATCTAACTACTATTTCCAATTGGGGCAGAGAAAACCTTGTTGCCTTTAATGCTTCCAAATCCTAATTTCTTCATCTTACTACCCGTCCGGATCTCCCAGACGACTATCCCTTATACTTCAACAATAATAATAATAATAATAATAATAATAATAATAATAATAATAATAATAATAATATAATATCAATACAAAAATCAATCCTTCATCTTCTCTCAATATTCTCGGTGTCTCTTTTTCTTCTGCTCTCTCTTGGAAGGACCATATTACCAATCTTCCTAAGGCAGCCTCCCAGAAGATGGGTGTGCTCAACCGCCTCAAGGGGTTCTTTACCTATGTACAGCTTCTTGTTCTGTACAGGGGCGCAGTGCGTCCTTGTATTGAATATTGTTCACATGTGTGGGGAGGATCCTCTCACACTGCACTCCTAGACAAAGTAGAATGGAAAGCCTTTCGTATCGGTAACTCCCGTCCATCACCAACTCTCTGCAATCTCTCTTCGTCGGTATGTTGCATCTCTCTCGCTATTCTATTGCTACTACAATAATCAGTGTTCCTCAGAGCTTTCCCAGTGAATACCACTTCCTCTACGTAGGGTACGTAGTACCCGTCTTGCAACACAATCCCACCCCTACTCTGTGCAACTCTTTAACCCAAGACTGAAATGTTATTCTCAGTCTTTCTTCTATTCAACTGCTGAGCTCTAGAACTCTCTCCCAGAATCAGTCTTTCCCTCTTCCTATGACTTAAATTGTTTTCAAACTCCGTGTGTCCAGGCATTTTGGCTCGAACGTCCCTTGATTTTGGCCATGTCGCTTTCAACTCTGGGGGAGGCACTCGCTACAGGCAGTTCTGTCTTTTGTCTCCCTCACTCATATAGAAAAACAGAAACAAATATATATTCAATCACATGCTTTTTACCTCGGCCCATTTCACTATGAACGTTAAATATATAAGTTATTTATGTATGTAATTCATAGGGAAAATGTATGGACAAATATCATGACCATGATTACATTTACTTATTGTAATCTATGAGAATGCACCTGGTACAAATGCAGTCTGACAAGTAGGCAGTTTCAATATTAAATATTCAAAATCACTCTATGACCTTTGCATGGTCTTATAACCTCTCACCATTTCATAATGGACGTTAGATATATAAGTTAATTCTATATGTGCTTAATAAATAAAATCTAAATCCAAACATTTATATACCGTTGGAATCGCAACGACGAGACGAATCCATATATACCCATGAAAACTCGAAATTCGAAAGTCGCCCACCAAGTGCAAAAATTTTCCTGGGCTTTATTTACGCAGGGATTTTGGAAACAAATGTTTTCGATTCTGGGCGAATGGCTGGTCGAAAATGCAATCTACGACCATGTATAGAAGCTGCTCGTCGAGAAAAATCGAATGGCACCAAGTAGAATTCCCTAGGACTTATAGTTTGGGCTACAGAGGACTTTTAAAGTCTAAACACTGGTCATTAATGACCTCCCTTCTGGGAGGACAAGTCAAATACGAAATCCTAAACTAATAGTCCGATTTTAATTCTGTTTGCGCCATTCGATTCAGCGTGTCAAAGTGTATTTGTGGTATAGATTTGAACAATATCCATAAATAGATAACAACGGAAAGTACTGATACTGTAGGCCTACCTCGATTGCTAATAAAATATAATAGTTACCCATTCATAAGTATCGTTTTCTCTAAAGATTATTGAAAGAAAACTATCCTTCTTCAATATTGTATGGCTAACTATACTATTTGAACAAGCCATATTATCACTTACGTGGCTGCTCCATTATAACAAGTGGGTAATTTGGGTGGAAGGAAGACACAGGAAAGAGCTTTAATTATGTATCCTTCTCTAACTAATAACACACATAACAAAGCCACTCCAACAGCTTCTTCTCTGAATTAGACAGCCACCATATAGGGGACAGTGGTTTTTAAACTTTAAAATAGGCCTATTGGGCCTAAAAATTGGTCAAAATTTAAAAATTCATATGCCGTCGGAATTGTAATGACGAGACGAATCCATAATATATCCATGAAAACTCGAAATTCAAAAGTCGCCCGCCAAGTGCAAACATTTTCCTGGGCTTCTTAAAACGCAGGGATTTTGGAAACAAATATTTTCGATTCTGGGCGAATGGCTGGTCGAAAATGCAATCTACGACCATGTATAGAAGCTACTCGTCGAGAAAAATCGAATGGCACCAAGTAGAATTCCCTAGGACGTATAGTTTGGGCTACAGAAGACTTTTAATGTCCAAACACTGGTCATTTGGGCACTTGTGGGAGGACAAGTCAAATACGAAATCCTAAACTAATTCTCCGATTTTAATTCTGTTTGCGCCATTCGATTCAGCGTGTCAAAGTGTATTTGTGGTATAAATTTGAACAATATCCATACATAGATTACAACGGAAAGTACTGATACTGTAGGCCTACCTCGATTTCTAATAAAATATACTAGTTACCCACTCATAACTAACTATCGTTTTCTCTAAAGATTATTGAAAGAAAACTATCCTTCTTCAATATTGTATGGCTAACTATACTATTTGAACATGCCATATTATCACTTACGTACTGAAGGTACTGAAGGCGTTAATAACAACAGTCTAGCAACAGGACATAATTTGTGTGTATTATGATATAGTATAATGAGTTGGGCAGTAACTTACCCTAGACAGTTGGTAGGTTGTGGTGTGTTAGTCCATAGTTCGGTGGGGTTAGGATACAAACACCAATTCAAATCCTGAAATAGAGAAGAAAAAATATATAAGACTAAGAAATATTTACACAGTACAGGATATAAATGTATATCTTATTGACTTATTAACTATCTAGAATACAAAACTGAAATATTTACAAATATGTACAAAGTCCGGGATATGTTGACAGTATATAGAACCGAGTTGCATTTAAACATCTATGCAGAACTGGGTGGTATATAAAACTCTTGCCCGCTCATTAGTCCTGGTGACGGCTGCCTGCCTGAGTCAGCCCAAAATCTCCCAAAACGCCCTAAATCACCACGCCCAAAAATACGCTACAACATTCTAACTTACACCAATCGAGTTACCGCATCATTTGACCCTTTCTTTTCTACTTTTTTCTTTGTTGGACTTGAGTCGGATTCTCCAAATTCGCCTTCCCTGAGCCAAAAATCTACATTTTCAGTCATGTTCAGTCACATATTTGACAGTCCATTAACTTTTCCAATTATCGAGTTACAAAGCTAAAACTTTGACCATAGGTAGTTCCAGATATATTGAGAAAATGGGTTTCTCAGATTTTTTTTAATTTTTTAGTTTAACACAAGATATGAATACATTAGTGCCGCTCTATTCATAAAACGTTAAGTATAAGTAAATGTAGTTGAATTTAGTTGTTATTTTACACAATTATGCACTCAATTATATAATCCATTGTATATGAATGCTTAAAATAGTAGGAAACGTGACTAATAACCGAATAATGTAGATATTAAAGAACTTGGTGATCCACGCGCTCTGGCTAATTAGGTGTCGATTTTTTCCCTAGCGAACGATAGTGAGCCTGTAATGTTGGAAGAACCGGACATCGGCCGAGACATTTTTCTACCGAAAAATGTACAAATTAATCTAGAAGGGGGATCTAATGGATGTTTTTTTGTTTTTTGTTTTTTATGGAGGTCTAGGGAGGAAACTAGAAAAATAATGAATACATGCAAAAATCGCCCAAAAAGTGAACCATGTCCCCTTAAATGTTACGTAAATATTTAGTATTATTAAGTGTAATTATTGAGGGCTCGCACCCTTATTTTCCATGTTTACTACGCTCTGTGAACATCCTAAGCCTGAAGATAATGCGGAAGCTGGTTAATTAACTATCTTAAAATACGAACAGGACTCGCGGAATGTCCGGCAGGGGGCGTATGAATGTGACGTCATTATTCATTGCAATCCCCTTATGGTGGACGGACGTGTCGTCGTTGGCTCCTCGCATTTTTACCGTATTTAAGGTGTGTATGGGAATATTATCGTGTAATTATTCACATAATAAGTGTGTGCTTAAATTATATTGATGTTAAGGTCGTCATGCATGTCAAATATTATATACATAGAAGACATTTATAAAATTATGATTGAATGAGCCGGTTCGTGTCTGCCGTATCATAAGAACATAAGAAAATGGGAGTCTGCAAAAAGCCGATCGGCCCATACAAGGCAGATCCCTGTCACACCCAACCCTAATTACAAGGCCCAATTATAGACCGATCTCACTAATACCTTGAGTACTGACCCCACCAAAACGGTCAGAGATTAACACAAGATTACGGGGGTCTGCTGAGCGCCGATTGGCCCACACCTGGTAGATCCCCCTCACACCCAACCCATCTCGTCCATATGCCTATCTAATTTTATCTTAAAGCTCCCTATCGTTCTTGATCCCACTATATCACTTGGTAGCCTATTCCACCCATCTACAACTCTGTTACCAAACCAATATTTGCCTATATCTTTTTTTAAACAAAATTTATCTAATTTGAAACCATTTGTACGAGTTATTTCGCTATCACTGAGCTTTAGTACATTTTTCATGTCTCCTTTATTAATTCCACTAACCCACTTGAATACCTCTATCATATCACCTCTAACTCTGCGTCTCTCTAACGAATGTAAGCCTAATTTCTTCAACCTTTCTTCATACGGAAGATTTCTAATATTATGGATCATTTTTGTCATTCTACGTTGTACTCTCTCCAATGAATCTATGTCCATTCTGTAATAAGGACACCAAAATTGAACAGCATAATCCATATGGGGTCTTACTAATGACAAGTAAAGTTTTAAGATAACATCAGCAGTTCTGTTACTCACACTCCTAGAGATGAACCCGAGAATCCTGTTTGCCTTGTTACGAACGCTTATACATTGTTTTCTAGGCTTCAAATCATTGAAGCCTAAAGGCATTCGTTCAAATTGGCATTCACTCGCAATCCTTCTATCGAATCAGTTACCACTACACAACGAACCACTTACCTACACAACCACTTTTCTTACGCTTCACCATAACTTCTAATTATAGTTTATATATAAATAGGCCTATATATTTTTAAACTTTGTTTCTTTTCAACTATTTTTTTTGTAGCCCTAAGTGGACCTGTCGACGAGTGGGTTCAATGTTATTTTAATACCACAAATTTTGTTGATATATTTGAAGATAAATATTGAATCTATATGCTCTAAAGATCATAATAAAATTTGTTTTAACCCTAGGCAAAACCTAATAAAAAAGTATGGTACTAAAATTTCTTTTTCGTAACAAGGTTGTCAATACGGTACTTTCAGTCATCGATAGCTCTAAAGATCACATGAAAATGTGTTAAACCCTCGTAAAAGCCTAATATAAAAGTATGGTACTAAAATTTAATTTTCGTAACAAGGTTGTCAATACGGTACTTTCCCGTTATCAATGTACAATCAAGCTGAAGATTGCAGAGTAAACACCATAGACTTAATCTTTTTTTTTCTTCTCAACTTCGTATAGGCTAGGCTAATCGACAGCCAATTTTTTTTTGTTATTAAGGGATTAGTACTCAACCAGCGGGGGTGTGGGGGCGGCAGCCCCCACCCATAATACTAGGCCAGGATAGGCAAGGTTGCTAGGTCAGGCCAATGTCTCTTCAAATCACTATGGGGAGCGAGCGTGTCTCAACATCGATCGATAGGCCTAATGGGGAAAATAAGTTTTCCCGAGATTTCTAATTAATTACAAACACTATATATTGATGCAAATGACTAATTTTGTTTATAAAAAAAACACTCGGAAAATTTGTGGTATTAAAATAAAAAAAATCCGACGAGTGTTCCATGTCGTCGACGAGTGTTCCATCGTCGACGAGAATTCCGGTCGACGAGAGTTCCATAATTCAGTATAACTAAATAAGTTGGTCACCAATTATTTTGCAATATTTGAACACGCATATGGATTTTATATGCTCTAAACATAATATGAAAATGTGTTTTAAGCCTCGGCAAAACCTAATAAAAATATATGGTACTAAAATGGAATTTTGTCGAAACATGGTTGTCAATACTGTACCTTCCTATAGACGGCACCGATTCGTACACACGCTATTTTCACCTGTCTCCCGAGGTCTGTCCACCAGCTTTTTAGTCGTCAGCCTATATTCTAACATATAGTAAATACGGGAATATAGATGACTTACAGGATATTTAGGTCATACCAGAAACAATTTGCCGTGTTTACATTATGTTGTGATGTGCGGTGAACATAGAGGGATACGGTAACTCATAATTAAGGTACAAACTAGCGAATGAGGTGATAGCGTGGTTCCTCCCTCGTCCAACCCTCCCCCGCACTCCTCAATTCCCATCCCTGTTCGATTCCACCCACCCCCACCCCCCTTCTATTATCTCCTTTCCTCCCTCTCCTCTCTCATTTCCTCCCTCCCTCCCTCTCCTCTCTCCTTTCCTCCCTCCCTCTCTCCCTCTCCTTTCCTTCCTTTCCTCCCTCTCCTCTCTCCTTTCCTCTCTCTTCTCTCCCCTCTCCTATCTTCTTTCCTCCCTCTCCTCTCCTTTCCTCCCTCTCCTCTCCTTTCCTCCCTCTCCTCTCCTTTCCTCCCTCTCCTTTCTTTTCCTTTACACTCTTCTCCTCCTCTCTCTTCTGACCCCCTCCCACCCACCACCCCCCGTCCTCTCTCTCTCCTCCTCTCCAGTTCATTCCCCCCCCCCCATATCCCTCTTCTCTCCTCCCCCCCCCACTCCCCCTCCAGTGTCCTTCGCCTCCCCACATCCCCACTCGTTCTCCATTTAGGATTTATGGTATGGATAACGAATATGGATGGTACAACTACAATTTTTTTTTTTTTTTTTTTAGCTCTGCCCTAAGGTGATTTAGAAGCGGCTCTATGAAATTATTCAACTTACCGCCTAGCCTCCCCCCCCCCCCTCTCCTGCTCTCTAAAGGGATCCGGCCTTCTTCCCCTCCCCCTGCACATATAAATATTATAAATAATCAATTAGGGACAATGCAGGTCTATGGAATTCTTATACTGTACTTATATATAATTAACTGTGGGAAAATATTTATCACATTTATAAAACCCGATATTACTGGAGAAAACACAGTCCCATATCCCTCCCAGAGCTCCCTCGGACGTCCTCACTGTTTACAAACGTCTTCATTATGGAGTATAATCTACATTCACCCCCTGCTGGCAACATAGATGGTGATTTCAATAAGTCATGCGGGGATGGAGGGGGGGGGGGGGGCAAAGTCCCCCTCAACCTCTCTTGTATCCCACGTTGGAATTATAACTAAAATCATGAAAACACTAATTTATCAAAATCTGGAGGAATAAACATGGAAAATAAGGGTGCGAGCCCTCAATAATTACACTTAATAATACTAAATATTTACGTAACATTTAAGGGGACATGGTTCACTTTTTGGGCGATTTTTGCATGTATTCATTATTTTTCTAGTTTCCTCCCTAGACCTCCATAAAAAAAAAAAAAAAAAAAACATCCATTAGATCCCCCTTCTAGATTAATTTGTACATTTTTCGGTAGAAAAATGTCTCGGCCGATGTCCGGTTCTTCCAACATTACAGGCTCACTATCGTTCGCTAGGGAAAAAATCGACACCTAATTAGCCAGAGCGCGTGGATCACCAAGTTCTTTAATATCTACATTATTCGGTTATTAGTCACGTTTCCTACTATTTTAAGCATTCATATACAATGGATTATATAATTGAGTGCATAATTGTGTAAAATAACAACTAAATTCAACTACATTTACTTATACTTAACGTTTTATGAATAGAGCGGCACTAATGTATTCATATCTTGTGTTAAACTAAAAAATTAAAAAAAATCTGAGAAACCCATTTTCTCAATATATCTGGAACTACCTATGGTCAAAGTTTTAGCTTTGTAACTCGATAATTGGAAAAGTTAATGGACTGTCAAATATGTGACTGAACATGACTGAAAATGTAGATTTTTGGCTCAGGGAAGGCGAATTTGGAGAATCCGACTCAAGTCCAACAAAGAAAAAAGTAGAAAAGAAAGGGTCAAATGATGCGGTAACTCGATTGGTGTAAGTTAGAATGTTGTAGCGTATTTTTGGGCGTGGTGATTTAGGGCGTTTTGGGAGATTTTGGGCTGACTCAGGCAGGCAGCCGTCACCAGGACTAATGAGCGGGCAAGAGTTTTATATACCACCCAGTTCTGCATAGATGTTTAAATGCAACTCGGTTCTATATACTGTCAACATATCCCGGACTTTGTACTTTGTACATATTTGTAAATATTTCAGTTTTGTATTCTAGATAGTTAATAAGTCAATAAGATATACATTTATATCCTGTACTGTGTAAATATTTCTTAGTCTTATATATTTTTTCTTCTCTATTTCAGGATTTGAATTGGTGTTTGTATCCTAACCCCACCGAACTATGGACTAACACACCACAACCTACCAACTGTCTAGGGTAAGTTACTGCCCAACTCATTATACTATATCATAATACACACAAATTATGTCCTGTTGCTAGACTGTTGTTATTAACGCCTTCAGTACCTTCAGTACGTAAGTGATAATATGGCATGTTCAAATAGTATAGTTAGCCATACAATATTGAAGAAGGATAGTTTTCTTTCAATAATCTTTAGAGAAAACGATAGTTATGAGTGGGTAACTAGTATATTTTATTAGAAATCGAGGTAGGCCTACAGTATCAGTACTTTCCGTTGTAATCTATGTATGGATATTGTTCAAATTTATACCACAAATACACTTTGACACGCTGAATCGAATGGCGCAAACAGAATTAAAATCGGAGAATTAGTTTAGGATTTCGTATTTGACTTGTCCTCCCACAAGTGCCCAAATGACCAGTGTTTGGACATTAAAAGTCTTCTGTAGCCCAAACTATACGTCCTAGGGAATTCTACTTGGTGCCATTCGATTTTTCTCGACGAGTAGCTTCTATACATGGTCGTAGATTGCATTTTCGACCAGCCATTCGCCCAGAATCGAAAATATTTGTTTCCAAAATCCCTGCGTTTTAAGAAGCCCAGGAAAATGTTTGCACTTGGCGGGCGACTTTTGAATTTCGAGTTTTCATGGATATATTATGGATTCGTCTCGTCATTACAATTCCGACGGCATATGAATTTTTAAATTTTGACCAATTTTTAGGCCCAATAGGCCTATTTTAAAGTTTAAAAACCACTGTCCCCTATATGGTGGCTGTCTAATTCAGAGAAGAAGCTGTTGGAGTGGCTTTGTTATGTGTGTTATTAGTTAGAGAAGGATACATAATTAAAGCTCTTTCCTGTGTCTTCCTTCCACCCAAATTACCCACTTGTTATAATGGAGCAGCCACGTAAGTGATAATATGGCTTGTTCAAATAGTATAGTTAGCCATACAATATTGAAGAAGGATAGTTTTCTTTCAATAATCTTTAGAGAAAACGATACTTATGAATGGGTAACTATTATATTTTATTAGCAATCGAGGTAGGCCTACAGTATCAGTACTTTCCGTTGTTATCTATTTATGGATATTGTTCAAATCTATACCACAAATACACTTTGACACGCTGAATCGAATGGCGCAAACAGAATTAAAATCGGACTATTAGTTTAGGATTTCGTATTTGACTTGTCCTCCCAGAAGGGAGGTCATTAATGACCAGTGTTTAGACTTTAAAAGTCCTCTGTAGCCCAAACTATAAGTCCTAGGGAATTCTACTTGGTGCCATTCGATTTTTCTCGACGAGCAGCTTCTATACATGGTCGTAGATTGCATTTTCGACCAGCCATTCGCCCAGAATCGAAAACATTTGTTTCCAAAATCCCTGCGTAAATAAAGCCCAGGAAAATTTTTGCACTTGGTGGGCGACTTTCGAATTTCGAGTTTTCATGGGTATATATGGATTCGTCTCGTCGTTGCGATTCCAACGGTATATAAATGTTTGGATTTAGATTTTATTTATTAAGCACATATAGAATTAACTTATATATCTAACGTCCATTATGAAATGGTGAGAGGTTATAAGACCATGCAAAGGTCATAGAGTGATTTTGAATATTTAATATTGAAACTGCCTACTTGTCAGACTGCATTTGTACCAGGTGCATTCTCATAGATTACAATAAGTAAATGTTATCATGGTCATGATATTTGTCCATACATTTTCCCTATGAATTACATACATAAATAACTTATATATTTAACGTTCATAGTGAAATGGGCCGAGGTAAAAAGCATGTGATTGAATATATATTTGTTTCTGTTTTTCTATATGAGTGAGGGAGACAAAAGACAGAACTGCCTGTAGCGAGTGCCTCCCCCAGAGTTGAAAGCGACATGGCCAAAATCAAGGGACGTTCGAGCCAAAATGCCTGGACACACGGAGTTTGAAACAATTTAAGTCATAGGAAGAGGGAAAGACTGATTCTGGGAGAGAGTTCTAGAGCTCAGCAGTTGAATAGAAGAAAGACTGAGAATAACATTTCAGTCTTGGGTTAAAGAGTTGCACAGAGTAGGGGTGGGATTGTGTTGCAAGACGGGTACTACGTACCCTACGTAGAGGAAGTGGTATTCACTGGGAAAGCTCTGAGGAACACTGATTATTGTAGTAGCAATAGAATAGCGAGAGAGATGCAACATACCGACGAAGAGAGATTGCAGAGAGTTGGTGAGTGGACGGGAGTTACCGATACGAAAGGCTTTCCATTCTACTTTGTCTAGGAGTGCAGTGTGAGAGGATCCTCCCCACACATGTGAACAATATTCAATACAAGGACGCACTGCGCCCCTGTACAGAACAAGAAGCTGTACATAGGTAAAGAACCCCTTGAGGCGGTTGAGCACACCCATCTTCTGGGAGGCTGCCTTAGGAAGATTGGTAATATGGTCCTTCCAAGAGAGAGCAGAAGAAAAAGAGACACCGAGAATATTGAGAGAAGATGAAGGATTGATTTTTGTATTGATATTATATTATTATTATTATTATTATTATTATTATTATTATTATTATTATTATTATTGTTGAAGTATAAGGGATAGTCGTCTGGGAGATCCGGACGGGTAGTAAGATGAAGAAATTAGGATTTGGAAGCATTAAAGGCAACAAGGTTTTCTCTGCCCCAATTGGAAATAGTAGTTAGATCAGAAGATAAGTGTTGCACGGCTTCATTTTGTTTGTTTTTAAGGGATTGCTGGCTGGGGCGTTTAGCAAAACTAATTGAGTAGTGTAAGGTAGAGTCGTCTGCGTATGAATGTATGGCACTGGGGGTACAGTTGAGAAGATCATTTATGAAAATTAGAAAGAGAATGGGAGATAGGACAGAGCCCTGAAGAACACCAGAGTGGATAGGATGAGGAAGTAAGCGATGGCCGTCCACAACCGCAGCTATGGAACGGCCGGAAAGAAAATTAGAGACAAAGGCACAGATGGAGGGATAGAAACCGAAGGAGGGTAGTTTAGAAATTAAAGATTTGCGCCAGACTCTATCGAAGGCCTTCGATATGTCTAGTGCAATAGAAAAGGTCACACCAAAGCCCCAAAAGGAGGATGACCAAGAGTTAGTAAGATATGAAAGAAGGTCACCAGTAGAACGACCCTTAAGGAAAGACGAAAGAGTTTGCCTAGGCAAGGAGTCAGCACGGAAGCACAGTTTTTTAGTACAACAGGAGGAACACCATCCGGACCGTACACCTTCTTAGTATTAAGCCAAAAGAGGGTAGAAAATACAGCTTTAGAAGAGATTAGAATATTAGACATAAGTAGAAGAGAGGGGGGTGCAGAGGGAGTAATAGCACCGGAATCATCCAAGGTGGAGTTTCTAGCAAAAGTTTGAGTGAAGAGTTCAGCTTTGTCAGGGGAAAAAGTGATGGTTGTGCCATCAAAGTGGAAAAGTGGAGGGAAAGACGAGGAAGAAATATTGTTGGAGAGTTTTTTTTATAGCTCTTCCCAAGCTTTCTGGCGAAAGCTTGGGAAGAGCTAGAGTTGGATAGTTCAGTGCATTTATTATTGGTCAGTGTTTGGCAAGTCGAAGGACAGATTTGGCTTGATTCCGAGCAGAAACATAGGAGGAATGAGATTCTCGAGTTTTAAGGCGTCGGGATCATTTGAATGCTTCCTTCTTGTTGTGGACAGCAGTAGAACAAGGGTGAGTAAACTAATATATTTTAACATTAGATTGAGAGAAAGAAAATGGAATATTTGCTTCCATGCCCGAGAGGATTACCTCGGTAATGCGTTCAGCACTCTCCAAGGGTCCCCGGCTACGGAAGCAAAAGTCATTCCATGGGAAATCAAAGAAGTACTGCCGAAGAGCCTCCCAGTTGGCAGCGCGAATGTGCCACAAGCGCCGCCGGCTGGGATGATTGGTTGGCCGTACCGGAGAGATAGGACAGGTGCCCTCGAAGCGATCCAGGATACGGGTGGTTTGCTGGACTAACTGCTATAGGTCATTTAGAATAGAAAAGACGTAGGCTTGTTCACCAGGTTGGTCAGTGGAAAGAGAGGAGAGCTATTGGTGGTGGTGAACGTTGAACTCTCCTAGTATGGAGATTTCTGCGAAAGGAGAGATAGATAGAATGTGTTCCACTTCTAGAAGTTAGATAACGCACGGAGCCATCATGACGCCGTCAGTTATTGACCGTAATTTATTTTCGATCAACGACCGGTCGCCAAATGCTACTGATCTACCCCGTACAGTATGTGTGTTACGGTGACCACGTGCAGACCAACCTAAACTCGCGGTCTAGGTAAGCTGGGGAAGGCATGCTAAAGGGATCTTATAATTCGCACAAATTGATTATTTGGGGGGTGGCGGCCAAGAAGTCAAACAAAGCAGAGGGGACTCCGCCGGCACCAAAAACCGGAAGAGAGAACCAAGAATGGTGTTCTGGAGGGATTTGGTGGGAAGATAAAGTCATGGTTATAATAACTTGGAATGGCCTTAATATGAACATCCAAAACATTTCCGTAACATTGCTACCCCTGACTCATCAGGCCCGTATAAAAGAGGCATAGCTCCTGTTTTTGACTGGCGCCTTGTCTAAAGGAGGGGGAGATATGTCTGATATGACTCGCACATTGGAAGTAGTGAGAGCTGCTGTGCCTGGCACATTGGAAATTGGATCTGACACAAGAGGATTGGTAGGTATTTTAGCTAAAGCAAAGGATGTAGCCAGAGGTCGCACATTCGTCGACATCGCGGGATCTCCCGTATCAACTGTAGGAGTTTCCGGCGTAGGGCCAAAGAACCTATTAAGTGCATTCAATAGTAGTCCATCAATCTCTTCCGCCGGTACATACCTATCCGATGACGAACTCCGTGGAGATGCGACAGTACCCTGAGAGTCGCTTAGAAGGTGACTGGACTATTCAACCTCCATCTCTGAGACCAGAGATCGTTGTTCTTCATCCGTTAAGTCTGGCTTATCATGGGAAGATTCCGCCGAAGCCGGGACCTCCACATGTTGCCATGTTAAAACTGGGATAGAAGATGGTACATCGGCATCCCGGTGGACGTCAGCACTAGTTGAGCCACAAAGGGATGTGTTCTGTCCTGCCAGGACTGTGAGTATCGCCATACACCTTGGCTGTGGCTGTCCCTCGCTTGCGAGCTTGGTATACTCTCGGAATGGGAGCCCTCGTCCGAGTCCCGTAAAGGTTTATGATAATTAAAAGCTCCCATAGCTCATTAACACATTTAAAGCAGAGCTGGTGAGCAAAATCATAAAGTATACTAATTAATTTAATTTATATTTAATTGTATTAAAATAAATTACTATAAATAAACACAATATTAACATAATATAATCATAGAAAATATATATGTTTATTATTATTCAGTGATTAAATTATTTCATTAACAAATAAAAATAATATAGGGATACCTGAGCTTAACGGCGTTGAACATACAGCAAGGAGAGGTTCAAGTGCCGACATGACAGAGACTGGGGGAAAACTACCCCGCCCCCGGGAACTACCTGGTCACCTGGTGCAACACCGGTACTCCGCCCTGGAAAGATAAATTTCTGGGGATTAAAGCTCATAGGGTTACACCCAAAAAATGGTAAAAAATATGTGCCACAAAACCGCCGGGCAATGAACCGTAGCACTCCACCACTACTTTTCGTTTTCCTTTAGTTTCATATTAAAGATTTCAGCATATCTTTACTTGTCCAGAAGATTTAAGCATATCTTCTGAATCCTCATAAAGATGAAGCATATCTTTATTAAAGATGAAGTCTTTCAAGTATCCCCTTACACTTGAAACACTAGTAAGATTCCGGCATCTTTTTATCCCATAAAAAGTCTAAGCCTATCTTAATCTCTAATCCGGCTTCTCCCAGAAGCCCTCATAGATCGCCGTCTTGAAGGCCGTGATACCCTATTGTATCAATCAATTGTTTGGCAAATTATCGCAAATTGCAAATCAGTTAATATAACCACCCGAAGGTACAACCGCCGGGTTTTATATGCAATGTCAAACCAATTGTACCTGCCCCAGACCTCTTTGTAAAAAGGTCGCCGGGAGGGAAAGACCAAACAAACAAACAGCATTGTGTCAATGGCTTATTAAAGATTTCAGCATATCTTTACCTGTCCAAAAGAATTAAGCATATCTTCTGAATCCTCATAAAGATGAAGCATATCTTTATTAAAGATGAAGTCTTTCAAGTATTCCTTTACACTTGAAACACTAGTAAGATTCAGGCATCTTTTTATCCCATAAAAAGTCTAAGCCTATCTTAATCTCTAATCCGGCTTCTCCCAGAAGCCCTCATAGATCGCCGTCTTGAAGGCCGTGATACCCTATTGTATCAATCAATTGTTTGGCAAATTATCGCGAATCGCAAATCCGTTAATATAACCACCCGAAGGTATAACCGCCGGGTTTTAAATGCAATGTCAAACCAATTATACCTGCCCCAGACCTCTTTGTAAAAAGGTCGCTGGGAGTGAAAGACCAAACAAACAGACAGCATTGTTTCAATGGTTTTGAAAAGCCGAGAAAACCATATCCAACAGGTGTCAGCATGATCACCTAGATAACTGTGTGGAGTCCCCGTCGCCGGGAATAACACAGGAAGCCTGATCCCAGGCTCGACCACAGAAAACGCAGTTTCTGTAGAGCCCTCAAGCTACCAAACTCGTCGGGGTAACTTACCTATTTTTAGCCATCCTGACTAAAACTCGGTAAACAAAAACGGTGTTCTCGGAGCAACGAGAAAAACGCCGGAAATGTAACCCACACCAAACGAGACATTTTAACACATTTTATACAAAGGGTGTGCGCAAAAATAGGGATACCTGAACAGGAGGGCGTAATGCATAAAGCAAAAACCGGGGCAAAGGTAGCCATGACAGAGACTGGTGGGATACTTACTCCAGGTTCTGTATAGACCCGCCGGGACCCAGCTCTGGAAAAAAAGAAAATTTCCAGGAATTAATGCTCATAAGGTTAACCCAATCATGTTCGCACACAAGTGTTAAATAACCCGCCGGGTAACGAGACGTAATCCTCAACGACTACAGCTCGCTACGCGGTGGGGTTTCCTAAGTAAAAGATTTCAGAATATCTTAATTTGTCCAAAAGATTAATGAATACCCTCTGACATAATATATAAAGACCAGCATGGCGTTTATAACTGATTAAGTCTTTCCGGTGGTGTTTGTTTCAAGATTCAATTTTGGAGAAAAAAAAAATAAAAAAGACGCCGGCCCCCGAATTAGCTCGTAGATCAAAAACTGGGAAGCCTGACAAATATACGAGATCTAACTTCTCCCGAAGTATCTTTTGAGATCGCCGTATGTTGAAGGCGGCGATACAAAACGTATCCCTCAATTGTCCGGTTAACTAACTGAATTGTAAATTCGTTATTCCCTCCTTTCCAAGGAGCACCCGCCGGGTGTGAATATTAGTTTAAAAAACGTTAACCCCAATTGTGCCCTAAAGCGCCGTATGTTGAAGGAGGCGATACACAATGCATCCCTCAATTGTCTGGTCAACTAAACTGAATTTTCGCAAATTCGGACATCCCACCCTTCCAGGTTGCACCCACCGGGTGATTTAAAGTTTAAAAGTTAACCCCAATTGTTCCTATCCCCACTTCTTTGTAAAAGATCGCCGGGGAGGAAATACAACAACAGCTTAGTTTTATATTGGCTTTGCAAAACCGAAAAAACTACAAACAACACGTGTCCGTATGAACACTGTTAGATGGGTACAGCCATCCCGCCGGGATTCAAAAGGAGCCTGAAACAGGCACCACAGAGACGCAGTCCTGGGGAGCCACAGACACCCACTCGCCGGGGAAACAAGCCTGTTTTTAAACCACGCGTGGCCAAAACTCGGCAACCAGCCGGGTTGATCAAGGTGAAACCGAGAAAAACCCGCCGGAAAAAACCCACCCCGTCCAGATACCATCTGAACGCAACACCGGACCGAGGCGTAGCCAGAACACAACTAATGCCGGGCCCAACATAGTCCATGGAATTAGCCAATACACAACTAACCCAGGACACATAAATAGTCCGTGGAATTAGCCAATACACAACTAAACCAGGACACACATGACACAGTAGTACATATTTAGAAAATAAATCAATAACACTTGTATATGTGGTAAAGCTACGAGAGGCTGGCTAGGCCTAGGCAGACGGATAACAGTAACAAGTCGGAATATAAACAAAAAGCACTGAATTATATCACAACAGGGACCACCGCCAACACACCACTGTAGCAAACACTTCCGGCAAAGGGAAGAACTGACTCGGGACCCAGAAAAAACTTCACTAAGTGAAGAAAAATACGCTGGGAACGTCAAGCAAAAATATGCTACCTCATCAGAAAGATAAAAGGAAGCAAAAACGCGTAATGAAAGCCGCCTGCATCACAAAGCTAGCTAACTGTGAAAAAGTTCACCTGTCCACAACAGGACCACGAGGGTACATCCGAAATAGATGCCCCAAACACACGACCCAAAATACACTGCACTGCGGGCAACTAGCCCAGGACACTCCTGCTACGCATATCCTAACCTTACTCGATACATCCCGGAGTAAACAAATGAGAAAAAACTCACTAGGGACGCAACAAATGCGGAACCCGCGGAGCATGGGGAGACACGTCCGGGCAGGCTGAGCGCAGAGCAGAGAAGGAAGAATGACGCCTGAATCAGTGTCTGGTCAAAGATCCACACAAGTACATCCACGATATGATGGGAAGCTTATTGGATAAGTTATTCTTATTTTCTTTTTATTTTTATTTTTTAGGAAGTTTTTTCGTAGTGAAAACCCAATTCATAATGACTGAAGCCATGAGTGAGGTCGCGTGCACTCATGATGAAGGCTCCTCAGTTTTTTAAATGCTCTGCGCGGTAGATTCAAACTACGGCGGATTAGTGTTTGAAGAGGATGCCTTATGTAATAGGCATGTTCGTCAATGATGGAGGGGCCACTAATAAGTACCCTCTTTCAAGGGGGTGGGAGGGGGGCATAGCCTCGCGCGTTCTACCCCTATGGTTCATAAGAACATAAGAAAATGGGAGTCTGCAGAAAGCCGATTGGCCTAAGCAAGGCAGATCCCTGTTCAGGTGGGGAGTGTGGTTTACTTAGGTTAGAGGATCGTGAACGAGATACTAGAATAGGTTTGCACTCTCGGTATACTGGGGTTCGAGTCGGAACTGACTCGGCACGGAATATAAAAACATCCTGATGGGCGTCATGCGAGGGGAAGGTTTGTGAAGTTGGGTTGGTAGGCCTACGGGGAGAGGACAAAATTACAGGGTGGCTCAAAAGTTTACCACTGGGCACGCGGTCACTAAGCAGAGTAGTGTGAATAAAACTTTTTCTATAACTTAGGAATGGGTAGGCTACATGCATGAGTGACATCGATCTATCTCATAATGGAGAGAGAGAGACTAGGTAGTTTTCCTGCACTTCTCTGGAGATGATCGTATGCAAATTGGATATTATTAATTATGTAAATCAACAGATATGGATTAGTAAGCACAGGGTTAGGTTAGTTTTCTGTGGATCGGTGGCATACATAGAAAACGGGTTTTCATGGGGTAATATTTTTGAGGCGGTTGTACTGAGTTTGACCCATAGCCAAACTCACGCGAAATTAATACGACGATATGGTCCGGCACGACAATTTCCTAAGCACAGACCCGCATACGAAATTGGGGATGATCTGGGGGCTTTCCAAATCAATGAGTAATTATATAATGTGCATGCATGGTTGGTACCTTCATTAAATACATACTTAGTCGGTACATCAAGAATGTTCATTGTTAAAGTAATGTGGTTTGTATTTTTAGAAGGCTGTGATTGAGGAGACGTATACATGTGTGGTTATGTGAAAGGAAGAAAACGAAGTTGGTGTGTTGTGTGGGTATCTTGGATCTGGGAACCTACTACTTGTGGTCGACGTGCCTTTGGACCTTTTGTTTTCCGGCCGTGTTGGGGTCGATCCTTTGGTCCCGTCGTTTGAACCTAACATATTCGAAAGGTTGTGAGTATAACACCTTTGGTCGAAGTGTCTTTGTGATCTCTTGTTTACCTTCCGTGTTGGGGTCGATCCTTTGTTTCCTTCGTTTGAACCTAACATATTCGAAAGGTTGTGAGTATAACACCTTTGGTCGAAGTGTCTTTGGGATCTCTTGTTTTCCGGCCGTGTCGGCTTCCTTTGATCCTGTGGCTGCGTATTCTTCTTTCCGGCTGTTGGGTCCTTTCGTCCCTGCCGGCTTCCGTTCCGATTCTTGCGGAATTGTTACTGGGTTGTGGGTCGGGAGGTTGGTGGGAGATATTCCTTTTGGTGATATTTTACATATGCTAATGGCATATTAGACTATACGGTACGGTATATAAGTTTACATAAATTGTGTAGTTAATAACTACTGTATTAAACATGTTTTTATTAAAACTTATATTTTAGCAACGAAAAGTGGAGCAAAATAGCTCATTATTAAAAATAGTTCCAATTGTCTGCATATCTCCCTTGAAAAGTAGAAATATGTATTTAAACCATATTTCTGATGTGTCTTTTTGCTTCATATGTTAATGGCATATTATACTGTATATAAGTTTTCATAATTGTATAGTTATTAACTATTAAACATGTTGTTTTTATTAAAACTTACATTTTAGCAATGACAAGTGTAGCAAAATGGCTCATTATTTTTTGTCTAGGTCATGTTCATTCTTAGAAGACTCACTCATTCTTAACCCATTGGCTGTGGGAGACGTTCCGAAACGCTATGGCAATTTACAGCAATTTCCAGGCTTTTAAAACCTGTTAAGCTGTAGAAATCTAGTGTCAGTGGGCGGTAGCGCGAGGGACCCACCTCCGACCGCCAGCACGTCCATCCGTGCACTGAGACCCCAGCCCATAAAGAATGAGTCCATGAAGAATGAACGAACCCATGAAGAATGAGTATCCATGAAGAATGAGGGTATGAACCATGAGTCTATCCAAAATGACTGAGTCCATTAAAAATGAATACATGTAGCCTAATGAGTGAGTCCAAGAGAATGTTCGAAGAGAGGGAGAGAGAGAGAGAGCGCATAGCACTGTGGAGGACTTCTTATCTTTCTTTCCTGTACTTTTTTATAGTTTCCTTGGTTATATTTTCTTGACTTTACCCTATGTTGTCTCATTCCTTTTCCTCTCTTACTGTGGCGATACATTTAGTCACACGTACGTACGCAGCATAGGCTATAATTACAATTTAATGTGGAGATAAGAGACCTCTCACTGAAATTCTTTCATCCTTTATTACAAAACCCTTTACCTCTGCATCACAACTCTCTGTAGAGACACCCAGTGTATATACTTGTACATTCTTTTTTCACCCTAGTCTTACCTTGGCAGACGCCATTGTTTCCTATGTGTATGAAGGGAACAAAACACAAAGCTGCCTGTAATAAGCCTCCACCCCACTGCAAAGTTAAAATGGAAACAAATTCAAGGTACATTAGGCTTAAAATGTCTGGACAACTTGGTTTTCCTCCCATACATGAATAATGAGGACACTAAGTACATCTGCCTATATTCCTATAATGTAGGCTAACTAGTGTCCCTCCCAAAGTTAAAAGTGATAGAGATCTAAAACATCTGGATACTTGAAGCTTGAACAAATTCTTAGGATGAGGGAGAGTTCCAGAGAATTCAGATGTACAGTAGAGCTGCTAGAAAGTTGAACGGAAGAGGGGTGAAAGTGTGTTGACAAATGGGTGCCATCTACTCTACTACGGATTGCTGGTGAAGTAACTAGCGTCTTGGACTTTAACCCAGAGGGACCATGATCGTGCCTCTTCTTAGCGCACTAACCCTTTGAGGATCTTAGTCACAATTTGAATTTATTCTGACTATCATTTGGCGATTTTATACAGGTTAGGAAAGTTATGTGGCATTTAAAATTGTAACAACTATCTTAATTAACCTTCTGACTTACACAAACCATTCATAATTTCAATACAATTGTTTAGTAATAGCTAGAATAAATTATCTAAATGTGTATGATCTGCAAGGGGTTAAAGAATTTTCAGAAGCGCTGTGTCTTATTAGGCTATCCTTAGCTGGTGAGAGTTAAAAAATATATCAATAATTATATTATTAAAATTATTATCAATATTTTTTGTTATACCCCATTTTTATGGGTATTATGACACATGATGCTACATAGTACTTAATTGATAAGTACAATTTAAGACTAATAAGTCCTTTCTCCCTCGTGTTAAGCCCTATTTGTTTTGAGATTATAGGACGTTCGGTCCATTAGTTTGGCGATTTTAACACCTTTCGCCCCATTTCGTTGTCAATTTTATGACCTTTCATGCCATTTAGGTGTCAATTTGTTTCCTGGCGATGGATGGCGAGCCTGAAATTTTAGGAGGATTCGGCATTCGGCCTGGAAATTTGTTCTACCGAAAAATGTACAAATTTATCTTCAAGGGGGTACTAGGGGGTGTTTTTCTAAGCTTGATGGAGGTCTAGCAAGGAAACTAGTAAATAAAGGAATGCATGAATTAATAGACCCCCCCCCCAAAAAAAAAAAAAAAACCCATCTCCCCTATAATTTATTAGCGAAATAAGTACAACACAGCACATGCGTTTAATAGAAATAAGTGAGGTCCACGAACTTTTATGAGTGCCTGTACTTGAAATAGGTGAGGTCCACGAACTTTTATGAGTGCCTGTACTTGAAATAGGTGAGGTCCACGAACTTTTATGAGTGCCTGTACTTGAAATAGGTGAGGTCCACGAACTTTAATGAGTGCCTGTACTTGAAATAGGTGAGGTCCACGAACTTTAATGAGTGCCTGTACTTAAAATAGGTGAGGTCCACGAACTTTTATGAGTGCCTGTACTTGAAATAGGTGAGGTCCACGAACTTTAATGAGTGCCTGTACTTAAAATAGGTGAGGTCCACGAACTTTTATGAGTGCCTGTACTTGAAATAGGTGAGGTCCACGAACTTTTATGAGTGCCTGTACTTGAAATAGGTGAGGTCCACGAACTTTTATGAGTGCCTGTACTTGAAATAGGTGAGGTCCACGAACTTTAATGAGTGCCTGTACTTGAAATAGGTGAGGTCCACGAACTTTAATGAGTGCCTGTACTTGAAATAGGTGAGGTCCACGAACTTTTATGAGTGCCTGTACTTGAAATAGGTGAGGTCCACGAACTTTAATGAGTGCCTGTACTTAAAATAGGTGAGGTCCACGAACTTTTATGAGTGCCTGTACTTGAAATAGGTGAGGTCCACGAACTTTTATGAGTGCCTGTACTTGAAATAGGTGAGGTCCACGAACTTTAATGAGTGCCTGTACTTGAAATAGGTGAGGTCCACGAACTTTTATGAGTGCCTGTACTTGAAATAGGTGAGGTCCACGAACTTTTATGAGTGCCTGTACTTGAAATAGGTGAGGTCCACGAACTTTTATGAGTGCCTGTACTTGAAATCGGATGTACCGTGGCGCTAATAAGTCATATCTCGGCTTTCATTACGTTTGGCTCTCTCTGTGCTGTATTAATGTCTGTCAGATGTTGAATAGGGCGGGTAAGTGTAGGGAGATGGTTTTAATTCTCAATAAAAAAGAAGAAATCGTGTGTAAATATTGCTGATACCAATTATTGATCAAAACATAACTGGTGCCGAGACATCACTTATTAGGCCGACTGTACTATTACTGTATAATGTTTTAATATGACCACTTGCGAGTTTCAGGCTATAAGGAAGTTGGAGCCGTAGACGTCAATAGCTTGCAGCTAACTTAGCTGACCAGCTAAAATAAGGCTGTAATGCCTTTATAAATACATAACAATTAAATTAAACATGTTTTCTATCCATCAGAAGCCTACATTATTATATCAATGCTATTATACACCAATTTGTATGAGCTGTAGACATCGATATTTAGCAGAAATACCAGCTAAAATACGGTTGTAGTACATTTATTAATACATCAAACCCAATTCAACATACTCTAGCCAACGGAAACCTACATTATTATTGCATTTCGAATCCCGTGAGTATCATATGTTTTCATTAGTTTATTCTAGTGTATTGGGTTTGGTAATGGAGGATTAATGTTAAGAACGGGGTGTAACTTTATTTATATTTTATGTCAATATTTACGGCTCCAACTTCCTTAAGGGAGTAGTACTCGCTTTTTCTGGACCCCCTTCTCCCTCATGTTTAGCATATTAGCTTTGAGGTTTTAAGACGTTCGTTCCTTTAGTTTGGCGATTGTGAGACCTTTGGCCTAATTTTGTTGTCGATATTAAGACCTTTTGTGCCCTTTAGGTGTCGATTTTTTTCCTGGTGAGCGACAACAAGCCTCTAATTTTAGAAGGAACCGGCCTTCGGCCAGGACATTTTTCTACCGAAAAATGTACACATTTATCTTGAAAGGGGGTATAAGGGGTGTTTTTCTATGCTTGATGGAGGTATCGCGAGGAAACTCAAAAATATATTAATACATTTATATATAGACAAACACCAAGCACTACCCCCTTAAGAACGGGGTGTAACTTAATTTATATTTTATGTCGATATTTACGGCTCCAACTTCCTTAAAACTGAAACTCTCAAGTGGTCAATTAGCCAGTGTCACACGAGCAATGTTTCCGTCAATTATGGACAAGCAAGTTTATTCTCGTATACTGTGCTCTGTTTCTTCTTTGGTAAATTGTTATCTCTCCATCCTGATTACTCGGCTATTACCATAATTGTTATCTCTCCATCCTGATTACTCGGCTATTACCATAATTGTTATCTCTCCATCCTGATTACTCGGCTATTACTATGATTGTTATCTCTCCATCCTGATTACTCGGCTATTATTACCATGATTTTGTAGCGAAATATGTTGCTAGTTATCAAAACTTGACAATAATATGACACACAGATATAACTAAAATGCCCCAGAACAAGAAGCCCGAAGGACCAGGTGACCAAGCCAACCAGTTCAGACAGGCCGAAGCCCGCAGGGCTAAGCAGCTCCAAACCACACCTGCCTATCGCTTTTAACCGCTGACCCTTCCCCCACCTCGCGTATCCACTACCCCTCGTGTCCTACACCTCTTACCCGCCAGACTCACCTACATGATGATGAACCTACATGATGATGAACATGAATTCACCTTAATTTAATACACCCGATAACCCTATGCCCGTTGTTATATTGATTTAGGCCTGTTAATTTGGATAAACTCACTATGACCAATCTGCAGACGATTATCAGGAGAGATGCAGGAAAGCTACCTCGTATCTCTCTCTCCATGACGAGTATAGATATATGTACCCCCGTGCTCAGTCGCCCCCCCTTGCCTTGTTCTTCTAGTAACTAAGTGTATATATAATATTAACCGGAGTATGCCAGCAGTATTGATGCGACATAGCGGCACTGTCCTTGTGTCGTATTGTGCCACGTGCATACCAACCCGGTTTCATCATCTTATTAGGACGACGGCTATAATGTCGTCATTCATGCATGTATTTGAGATGCGGTCTCAGGATGATAAGACCGCATCTCTAGCTGCCACTAAACCTGCAGCCAACCCTACTCCTGCCAGCCACTCTGCTCCTGCCCGCCTCGCCCGCATATCAACGAGACAGGTGGCACACATAAGACCTGAGTGGACTACACCAGTATACCCTGCCCAGCCAGCTTCTATGGCCCCTACCACCAGAGAGAAACATCAGAGGGGTAACTACGCTAAACACCCAGCTAACCACCCTAGACTTCCCCAGCCTGATCAACCAGCTACAGGTGGTACTCCTTTATTTTCCAACTTACCTTTCATCTCCCCCATCAAGGACTGCCAAACTGCTCCAGACTTTCACTCTCTATTCCCTAGTCTGCCATTTATATCACCCATCAAAACCCCTCAGGATCTTGCAGCCATCCAAGTCATGTCCTATTCCCGGGCTAGGATGGCGCATAAACCAGCAGTTCAACCCATGCAGCAGTTCTAAAAACCTTTCCTTATATGTATCATCCTGCACATGCCATTTCTCATCCACTTCCTCCCCCACCAGGAAGTGATCCCCCCATCTTATAACAGAATCTGCCCGGGGCATCTAGCTACAAGGTACAGCCAGAGTCCAGGCGCACCACCCCCAGAGCTACAAGGGCATAACCACCACGCGCCAAACGCCCTTGATCCTCTCAAGCCGGGCGCCTTAAGTAGGGGCAAGAAGATTGCCTTATACTCACCCAGCCTGGACATCTTGAACTAAGCTTGCCATTTGGTATTATTTAGTTCAGGGTAAGAACAGCCAGAGATAGCTGGTGTTCAACTTGTCAGTTGTGTGCTGTGATCGAAGATCTACCAGGTCGGGTTCCCCCCATCAGGAAGAGGACTAGCTTGGGCAACCCACTTTGGGCTCCCCCTTTCTGGCCTTCGATGCGGTGCACAAACCAAGTACCAAAGGATTCCTACCTTGTTTTGTTCAAGGGATTATGAGGATAGTGTAGTAACTTGAGATCTACCAGATCGGGTTCCCCCCATCAGGAAGAGGACTAATTTTGGGCAACCCACTTTGGGCTCCCCTTTCTGGATTCTCTTTTTGCTACATGGTTCTGGTAGTTCCACGAACTAGCAAGGAAGGAAGACACTTACCTTGACCCCCCTTAGACTACCTATAATGTCACTATCTAGACTGCTTGCCACTCTAGGTAGATCATTATGCTAGTCACCCTAACCCCCCAAACCTTGTAGCAGAACTCCAGCATATCCTTTGGGGATCACTGCACTGTGGGAGTGCAAGAGGAACCCGGTTGTCCCGTGGTAGGCGCCAAGGTCTAAGGAATCATCTTGTGACTCACCCTGGACCAGTAGCTGGAGTCATCACGCCCAGCCGCCCCCCCTGGACCAACTTCCGGAGTCATCACGCCCAGCCGCCCTCCGGACTACTGGATCCTCCCTCGATCTATGGGCCCTCCTCTTCACTACAGCTCTCCTTTAAGTGCTTTTGTACCGTTTCTGGGTATAGAGTTGACTCAGGGTTGTGGTAGAAGTTATCTTCAAGGGTTCTCATTAACATTACGTCTTGCGAGAGGTCTTTCTTCTCCCTACTTAAATTGACGTTAATTAGCCCACTTGCCGGGACCCATTATACATACCTATCAGGGGATCCTTATATATGCACCTTCCCGGGTTATTGGTCTCCCATAGCCCGACAGAGGGGGCGTGCTTATATAAGACCCATAGCATCAAACACAAACACATATTTACACGTAATCTAGTCCCTTTGTATAACTTCTAGCCTAATTCATTTAACATTCTGTCAGGTTCATAACTCGAATAGATTTCACTCTATCTCACCTCCCGACGATTGTTGCCTCAGCCTTCAGCACCTTGCTAGTACACAATTAGAGTTAAGGATTAATCTTTGCCAGGTGAGATCTAGCACACCTATAGTATTAATATCATTTGTGAGCCTTTCCGAGCCCACTTTATTGTTGATGACCACTTGGCCATTATTGCTTTAGAGTCAGTTAACGTCACTATATGCCGGGGACATCATTGCATGATCCAGACGGCATTTGCCATTACTGCACTCTTGTCTTTTGTTGAGATCCTCTCTGAGATCTATTTGGGTAGGAGGTGTACCTCCACCATTTTGGATACCTTATAATTGTATCCTAGGAGTATTATTATTACCTTGAGTCCGGACCCATTGTCCGACTCCTATTGCTTACTTGATAACCTGAGTATTGTATGTCTTAATTATTCTTTTTGTTGTTGATGATCTCCAGGTTACAGGTATAAAATATATGTCTTGCTCCTCCATGAACCAGGTGTTAAACTGAATAAAACCCATGTTAACTTGTTACCTGTGTACTTACTATCCTGCCGTGTTGTCTCTTTATTTAAAGTTTAAGGTATACCTATCCAGTTAGAGAGCTGCTCATTGTACAAAGAATATCTCGCGTTCCAATTTGGACCGGGCATAACACTGGTGACAGCGGTGTCTCTTTCTCGAAGGTAGCCTTTCAGGTTTTTCCTGCTTTAAATATTTTGAGAGTATCACGACAGGGATAAGTAGTCAGGATGGCAGGGAAAGCACTGGATATTATTCCTTTTAGACCAGAGGAAACTGACATTGCCACCTATTTAGAGGTTGTCAAGCCAGTGCTTGACATCATATTTAAAGATGAAGTTGCCCCTAAAATACATACTGTAGTCATGAAGCTAGGGCGGTCTATGGCCCTAGTTTCCAGTTATGTAAAAGAGAACCCCGGAATGACCTGGGAACAGTTTGAAACATACACTAAAACTGCCATTAACCCCGTCTTAGGTACTGTAATAGCCGACCAGCAATTTCACGCCATCACCTACGACGGGGACCTCGACGCCACCATCAGCAAGCTTACCAGGCTGGCTTCCACCGCATTCACAACGGCTACAGCTGCAGAGAGGAAGGAGAACGTCCGCCGGACCCTGATGAGGATCCTTCCGCGTGCAGTCCGGGACCACTTTGCCATCACAGAACCGGCCGGATATGATACAGACCTCCCTATCATACGCCGTATTCTGGCCCTGCAAAAATCCCAGGAGCAAGGAAAGATCGCAGGTATCCAACGAGCTCCCACTAAGCCACAAGGAGCTCATTCCGGACCAACCTACCACCCTAGCCGCAACCAGGACAAGCCGGAAGAATGGGCCAGAGTCAAGCCTGGAGACTGGAAGCCCTGCGGGTCCCAGTGCCCTATTAATGGGTTGAAGAGGTCTTTTGCCGAGTTGCTGGCCAAACGCTCGAGGGTTCCACTGTTCTGGGGACAGATTCCCTGGCTGAAGCCCTCCAGAAGAGTTGCCACCATCCTAGAAGACGGCACCGCAGGAGCTGAGGATTACGACGAGACAGCTGCAGAGGTTGGTGACCCGGACGACCACAGTACAGTCGAGCCGGAAGTCATCAAACCGGGTTTTTAGACCGCCCCCGCCCACCAACTTGCAAACTGGCGGGGGCTCGAGATAGGGGCAGCTATGATATGATAAAGCCTCCCATTTACACCCACCTGACCATCCAGGGAGTCAACTCTCGACTCCTTGTCGACACCGGAGCTTCAAGATCCTGTATTTTTTCCTCTTACAACCAGAGACATCACAACACTTTTGGACCGGTTCAACACTCGTCCACCACCCTCATTGATGCCAACGACAACCTTGTTCCTAGTACTGGCATCACGGCCCCACTGTATGTGGCCACCCCTCAACCTAACCACGGCCATCACCACGCTTTCATGGTATTTCCCTCCCAAGAAACCACCTATGACGGATACCTGGGATTCGACCTTCTCACGGCCCTTCGCACTACTATCCAGTGTGTTGAAAGAAGATTGTTATTTTCCACCAAACCCCCAGGACTCACCACTCCGAAGATTGCCACACCGCTCCATGACCCTCCTCAAACCTTGAAAGCCATCCGTGTTGCATCGGCCATCACCATTCAACCCATCACCTTGCTGCCACATCATGAACATTGGGTACCCATCCATCCAGCCCTCAACGGAGAACTCATTCACACTCCCTCTCTTCAGAGCCCTTTTGACAGGGATTGTCTCACTGCTCCTGCCATTTTAAAACAAAATGCAGTAAGAATAGCCAACATCTCCGACCACCCTATCACCCTACCCCGGGGTCTCACCATCGGAGAACTAGAGACATATGATGACCAGCCTTCAACCGACACCACCACCTCCATTCCTGCATCAACTCCATCACTCCCAGACGTTCCTACTCACCTCACCCCTCAACAAAAGGACGATCTGTGCCAGTTAATGGCCGAATACCAGGACATCTTTGCCACCAACTCCCAAGATGTAGGCCACACCCATGTCCTAGAACACCACATTCACACTGTTGGACCCCCAGTCAGACAGGCTATACGAAGAAAGAACCCCCTTCAGCGCCAAGAAGAACAGAAGCAAGTTGCAGAGATGTTAGAAGCTGGCATCGTCAACCCCATCAACTAGCCCTTGGTCCTCTCCAGTGGTACTGGTCAAGAAGAAGGATGGGTCATCTCGATTCTGCATCGACTACCGACAACTCAACGATGTCACCATCAAAGATGCCACCCCACTACCACGCATCGACGACTCCCTAGACTCCCTCTTAGGGGCCAGATGGTTCTCCACACTGGATCTGCAATCCGGATACTGGCAGGTCCCCGTCGCCCCCACCGACCAAGAAAAAACAGCTTTCTCCACCAGCCAAGGGAAGCTTTACGAATTCTCAGTGCTGCCATTCGGATTATGTAACGGTCCCGCCACCTTCTCCCGACTGATGGAATCCGTACTTCAGGGATTAACTTGGGAAACATGTCTGGCGTACTTGGACGACATCATAGTATTTGGTCGTACCTGGGCAGAACACCTCCAACGCCTCAGCCAAGTTTTCCAGAGGATCCGACAAGCCGGATTAAAGCTGAAGCCTACTAAATGCACCATGGCTCGACATCAGGTCCAATTCTTAGGACATCTGGTGTCAGAAGAAGGACTTGCACCTGACCCCAAGAAACTCCAAGCCATCCAGGAGATCCAACCCCCGAAGTCAGTAAAAGGAGTAAGAGCTTTCCTAGGCCTTGCCTCCTACTATCGGAGATTTGTGAAGAATTTCGCCACCATTGCCAGACCTCTACACGACTTAACTAGGAAGAAAGAACCTTTTGTGTGGACCCCCGACCGTCTCCAAGCCTTCACCTCCCTCAAGGATCTACTCGTGTCTTCCCCTGTCGTCTCTTTTCCGGACTACCAACTACCCTTTAGACTCTACACCGACGTGTCCCTTCTCGGCGTCGGTGCAGTCCTCTCCCAAAATCGAGAAGGACGAGAGCACATCATTGCTTGTGCCAGCCGGACCTTAACCCCAGCAGAAACCAACTACCCGGTAACTAAAAGAGAATGCTTAGGCATCGTTTGGGCCCTCCAACACTTCCGGGCCTACCTAGCTGGCGTCAAGATCACCATCATCACTGACCACCAAGCCTTACAATGGCTCAGGAAATCTGATTCTAAGAATGCCCTAACAGTCCGTTGGCGAGAATCACTTGAGGAGTTTGATTTTGAGATTTCCTACAGGCCGGGAAAACTCCATACCAATGCAGACGCCTTATCCCGGCTCCCACTGGCACCAGAACAACTCAACACCATCCAAGAACCTCGACCACCACCTACTACCACTCCCCCTCTCATCCAGGCCTACCTCCGGAACGACAAACCAACTTGGATCTCCACCCGACTTTTTGGCCTCTTACAAAGAAGGGGTGACGCCCTCTTTACCCCAGAAGGTCAGATCGTACTAGGGCCTGAGGATGCTGAACAAATGATGTCTTCTTTGCACACCAACAACGGGATCCATCTAGGCCAAAAGAAGTTGGTGAACACGTTCAAAAACATCTACTGGACTCCTCGCCCCTACACCACGGCCAAGAAAATCACTGAAGCTTGCCGTGCCTGCACCCTGGGAAAAGACCAAACACGCACCCCAGGACCTTCCGGCAAACTCATCGCTTCTAAACCCTGGCAACTTTTGGCAGTAGACGTCATGGGACCTCTACAAAATGACAGGGGATACCGCTACATCATCACCTTCGTGGACACGTACTCAAAATACGTGATCGCCTTCCCTGCCAGAGAACACACTGCTATGGCCGTCACCGAGGCATTATTACAACATGTCTTTCCCTATTTTGGATTGCCACAGGCAATCCACTCCGACAATGCCCCTGAATTCACCGGGCAAATTTGGACGCAGATCTCCGAAATGTTTGGATTTCACATCAGCCACTCTTCACCCTACTGGCCAAAAGGAAACTCCATCTGCGAGCGATCTCATAGAACCATCGCCAATCAAATCCGGACACGCCTCCAACAGATGAACTCATCGGACTGGACCAGCCAAATTCGCATCATACAATGGGGAATAAACACCTGCCCCAGAGACAACGGGATCACCCCTCATGAGATGGTTTTTGGGAGCCCACCTCTCCTCATACCACTACGTCACCTAGCTGCCCCTACTGAGGCCTCACCAGGTCTAAATACCAACCTCGTCCACCTCAGGAACCGCCTACGTCAGCTTCAGTTTTCCCAAGATCTCCAGCCTGATGAAGCCCCCAAGAACAACCCTCACCAAGTAGGCGACCTAGTCATGGTCGCCATCTTACCTGTACCCTCCAAACTGAAGCCACGGTACAAGGGTCCATTTGAGATCCTTAGGATCCCAAACTGTTTCCAGGTCATAATTAACTATCATGGGGAATCTCGCACTTATAGGAATAGGTTTGTCAGAAGGTTTCAACCTATTAATAAGAATATTACTGTTATAGCTGAGCCTGATCAGGATGTTGACTGTCCCCCTGTTTCAAATCTTCACCCTCAAACTTCCTGTCTTTCCGGACCTGTCCCTCTCAACCATGCTGTCCCTCTCCCTCCACCTCTTTCCACTCCCCCTCTCAATTCTCCTTTGCCTGCCCTTCACTCTCCTGTACTGCAACCTCCTGTCACCCTTCCCACTCGCCTCAACCAGTTCACCCCTTCTCACCTTCCTAAACATCGACCTCCTCCTGTTCTCTCTACTCAAACCCAAACTTCCCCCTCTTCTCTTTCACCTCCTGTCACTTTCACCCCTTCCCGCATTCCTAAGCCCAAATCTTCTCACATCTCCTCTCCTTCTCCCTCTCCTCTCGTTTCACCTCCGCAACCTCCTTCTCAACCATCACCTTTAATTAACCTTGCCACGTCTAGTCTTCCCCCCTCGCCACCACAACTCACCAACCCCCCCACTTTGCCTATCACCCCCAGCTTCCGTCCTAAAAAACCCTCACCTACTCCTCCTATCTCTAAAACCCTACCTTCTCCTCAATCTATTTCCCCTCCTTCTCAACTTCCCAGGCGAAAAACAATATCCAAATTTCGCTCAATGTCACCTCTAACTCCATCTCCCCCATTTCCCAGACTCCCTTCTCATACCCGCTGTGGAAGACCTGTGAAGCCACCCACCAGATGGGAACCAGCCCTGTCTCAGCCTAAAGCGAGAAAGGTTAAGGATCAAGCGTCTTCAAGCTCCTCCCCCCAGCCTGGTACTTCGGCGTCCGCACCAAGCTCCTCCCCCCAGCCTGGTACTTCGGCGTCCGCACAACCTCATGACCTGGGCCAAGCCAGGCTCTCTGTCATCACTCTCCAACCACCTCCAGCCACGACAACGCCCTCACTGACGACCACCACCAAGATGCGGATTGACATGGTAACCCTGGCGCGGAACGACTCCACCAAAGTGATCAAGTCACCTCACCACCTCCTCGACCATTTGAGGTACTATGACTCCTCTTCTCTCCTCACCCTCACCGGAGACAAGATGGCCACCCCTAACAACCAGGGAGTCATTTATTACCACTTCCTCCAGCACCTGACCCCTGTCTACGAAGATAATACTTCAAGACATTACCATCTCCAGTCCCGGGGTCGGGACTTTTCTCTACCAGACGGTAGTGAGATGCGGTCTCAGGATGATAAGACCGCATCTCTAGCTGCTACTAAACCTGCAGCCAACCCTACTCCTGCCAGCCACTCTGCTCCTGCCCGCCTCGCCCGCATATCAACGAGACAGGTGGCACACATAAGACCTGAGTGGACTACACCAGTATACCCTGCCCAGCCAGCTTCTATGGCCCCTACCACCAGAGAGAAACATCAGAGGGGTAACTACGCTAAACACCCAGCTAACCACCCTAGACTTCCCCAGCCTGATCAACCAGCTACAGGTGGTACTCCTTTATTTTCCAACTTACCTTTCATCTCCCCCATCAAGGACTGCCAAACTGCTCCAGACTTTCACTCTCTATTCCCTAGTCTGCCATTTATATCACCCATCAAAACCCCTCAGGATCTTGCAGCCATCCAAGTCATGTCCTATTCCCGGGCTAGGATGGCGCATAAACCAGCAGTTCAACCCATGCAGCAGTTCTAAAAACCTTTCCTTATATGTATCATCCTGCACATGCCATTTCTCATCCACTTCCTCCCCCACCAGGAAGTGATCCCCCCATCTTATAACAGAATCTGCCCGGGGCATCTAGCTACAAGGTACAGCCAGAGTCCAGGCGCACCACCCCCAGAGCTACAAGGGCATAACCACCACGCGCCAAACGCCCTTGATCCTCTCAAGCCGGGCGCCTTAAGTAGGGGCAAGAAGATTGCCTTATACTCACCCAGCCTGGACATCTTGAACTAAGCTTGCCATTTGGTATTATTTAGTTCAGGGTAAGAACAGCCAGAGATAGCTGGTGTTCAACTTGTCAGTTGTGTGCTGTGATCGAAGATCTACCAGGTCGGGTTCCCCCCATCAGGAAGAGGACTAGCTTGGGCAACCCACTTTGGGCTCCCCCTTTCTGGCCTTCGATGCGGTGCACAAACCAAGTACCAAAGGATTCCTACCTTGTTTTGTTCAAGGGATTATGAGGATAGTGTAGTAACTTGAGATCTACCAGATCGGGTTCCCCCCATCAGGAAGAGGACTAATTTTGGGCAACCCACTTTGGGCTCCCCTTTCTGGATTCTCTTTTTGCTACATGGTTCTGGTAGTTCCACGAACTAGCAAGGAAGGAAGACACTTACCTTGACCCCCCTTAGACTACCTATAATGTCACTATCTAGACTGCTTGCCACTCTAGGTAGATCATTATGCTAGTCACCCTAACCCCCCAAACCTTGTAGCAGAACTCCAGCATATCCTTTGGGGATCACTGCACTGTGGGAGTGCAAGAGGAACCCGGTTGTCCCGTGGTAGGCGCCAAGGTCTAAGGAATCATCTTGTGACTCACCCTGGACCAGTAGCTGGAGTCATCACGCCCAGCCGCCCCCCCTGGACCAACTTCCGGAGTCATCACGCCCAGCCGCCCTCCGGACTACTGGATCCTCCCTCGATCTATGGGCCCTCCTCTTCACTACAGCTCTCCTTTAAGTGCTTTTGTACCGTTTCTGGGTATAGAGTTGACTCAGGGTTGTGGTAGAAGTTATCTTCAAGGGTTCTCATTAACATTACGTCTTGCGAGAGGTCTTTCTTCTCCCTACTTAAATTGACGTTAATTAGCCCACTTGCCGGGACCCATTATACATACCTATCAGGGGATCCTTATATATGCACCTTCCCGGGTTATTGGTCTCCCATAGCCCGACAGAGGGGGCGTGCTTATATAAGACCCATAGCATCAAACACAAACACATATTTACACGTAATCTAGTCCCTTTGTATAACTTCTAGCCTAATTCATTTAACATTCTGTCAGGTTCATAACTCGAATAGATTTCACTCTATCTCACCTCCCGACGATTGTTGCCTCAGCCTTCAGCACCTTGCTAGTACACAATTAGAGTTAAGGATTAATCTTTGCCAGGTGAGATCTAGCACACCTATAGTATTAATATCATTTGTGAGCCTTTCCGAGCCCACTTTATTGTTGATGACCACTTGGCCATTATTGCTTTAGAGTCAGTTAACGTCACTATATGCCGGGGACATCATTGCATGATCCAGACGGCATTTGCCATTACTGCACTCTTGTCTTTTGTTGAGATCCTCTCTGAGATCTATTTGGGTAGGAGGTGTACCTCCACCATTTTGGATACCTTATAATTGTATCCTAGGAGTATTATTATTACCTTGAGTCCGGACCCATTGTCCGACTCCTATTGCTTACTTGATAACCTGAGTATTGTATGTCTTAATTATTCTTATTGTTGTTGATGATCTCCAGGTTACAGGTATAAAATATATGTCTTGCTCCTCCATGAACCAGGTGTTAAACTGAATAAAACCCATGTTAACTTGTTACCTGTGTACTTACTATCCTGCCGTGTTGTCTCTTTATTTAAAGTTTAAGGTATACCTATCCAGTTAGAGAGCTGCTCATTGTACAAAGAATATCTCGCGTTCCAATTTGGTCCGGGCATAACAGTATTCAATCCTTAGGTTAATTATCTTTTATCCGCCATTGTGTTCCTCTCTTCCATTTACTTTTCCACAATTGTTATACGTCTTCCAATCACCTCCTTCGTATCCACAATCCACACTACTCTATTTTGCTTTGTGACCCTATGCTCAGTGGTACCCTGTTTTGGGTCATCCTGTCCGCTTATCCTTCACGCCCCGCTGCACACACCACCCTACCTGTTCGATCGTAGGGAAATGCCACCCCTATGTCCAGCGCATTAAGGGTCACTACCCTAGGTCACGAGCGGCGCGGCGCCTAGCCTCAAACCACCCCTTTACAATTCACAACCCTCCCCCTGTAAAGATGCCATAAGAACGTTATAACATGCCAACTCAGTTCGTTCACTAACCTCAACAAATAGAAGGGAAGGACCTATCCTTGTACCTCCCTTAACTATCCTCTAACTCCCTAGCCACACTCACAACCTGAACCAGAACAATAGCCGGCGCGAGACTAGGAATACCCCCTAAACTACCTTGTCTTGCCAGACTAAGTTTCTGAAGACCAACCGCCCCCATAAATCTATGTATGTTCTTCCATCCGAGAAGTAATATGTTAACCCCTGTCTTGCCAGACTAAGTTTCTGAAGACCAACCGCCCCCATATATCTATGTATGTTCTTCCATCCGAGAAGTAATATGTTAACCCCCTAAAATACCTTGTCTTGCCAGACTAAGTTTCTGAAGACCAACCGCCCCCATAAATCTATGTATGTTCTTCCATCCGAGAAGTAATATGTTAACCCCCATGTCATAATTGATAAGAAACTATGATACCCACGGGTACACCATTGTATATATAACCATTATTCCTGTCAGACCTAGACAGAGATAATGACTGAAGATGTTAGCAACCATGCAGTAACTCTAATTCTTACCCCAACCAGAGATTGTATAGATAACCCTCTTTTACCATTGTCTCGACGCATATCTACCACGAAACAATAACGAAGCTACCCCTACGAACTGCCGCTTTCTTTGGTATATAGATTTCATAGAAAACGCAGTTCCCAGGGACAACTAGATCAGCAAGAAATTGTGTCAAATAATAGTGTCCATAACCCCTCGTATTGACGAGTAATAGTACACTATGCTTTTTTCTACAGTCAAGCACACACCTACAGCTAACCTCATCTTCCCCACAGTCCACATGATTCTATAATTTCCAGACTCATATACCACCACCTATTGCTCATCCCCCGGTAGCGTTTGATTACCCTACCTTCCCTGTCGGTAACCCCAGTCTAAGATACCAACTGTAGCCTAATGCCACCCCTACGCCCAGAGACCTTAGGGTCAAACTTCCACGTAGCCCCCCTTAACCCTCTCCCTCTCGTTAACCCCTACGCTCCTCCACTCCCTCCTAACATAGCCTCTCCACCATACCCTCTGAATATCCTTAACTTTTCCGTTACTAACATTCTCAAACCTTTTGTATATATACTCCTATCCAGCCTACCTTCCCCCAGTAGGAAGGAACACCATTAGAACTTTACTAACCCTTTGCATGTCATCTATTCCCTCACAACCCAATCACAACCCTGTACCAAATGATCGTCAGTGCGAGGCTAGCCGCCTCGCCAGTGACTAACTTCTATTGCCATACTTCCAGATAAATGTGGCAGAGTTAGCAACCCAGTCTCCACCACATCCAACAAACCATGCAATTAACAACCCAACCAATTAAACCAGCTGGTCAAGGCACCTTCGGTTTTGGTATTACGAACACCCACATCTGTCTCATAAACAGAGGGTTATTACAAACACTTGTAATATGGCAAGCCCCCAGCCACAGCCGCCCGGACAACCATCACAGAGAGAGGACGCGCACCTACCCCTTTCACCCACCCGAGGAGGGAGACCCCTACCCCTGCGGAGGTATACCTAACCCCTGTTTTGACTTCCGGGTCATTGCCAGGTAGCACAGGAATTCTTCCTATCAACGAACTAACCATGTATGACTAACACCTTTACTAACCTCTATTAACCCACAATAACCCATTAACCTTTCTTGCATACTCCGATAACCAAATTAGCACCTCAGCTATACCATAGAATGAAGACTGAGCAATCTAAGAGAGACGCTCCTATCAAAGATGTCCCAAACCGCCTCGCAAAGTAGATCCAGTCTCTCTCCCCTAAATACTTCCAGTATAGCCAAAATAGTACCTCTTACTAAGGCTCAGTTATATCCCATTATGAAGGCTCCATACAGCCATGTGCCACAAAAGTAATCACCACCTTACCTAGTTCCAGTATCCATTGAGAGCTCAAATAAGTCCATCAAAACTCGAGATCCCTATTGCCTACAGGGTCCAAAACCGAACCTATAAACCAAGCTCCAGCCCCCAGTAAAATCAGTTGAAAGATAGACACCAACCAGTGGTTGGTCACCAGAGTTGACCCTGAGCTCTATCATTTGTTTGTTCCTGAGAATTGAGTTCCAGAGCCGGCAGACTCCGTGGCAGATCTGTCCACGTAAAAGAAATCTACGTGCACCTTATAACCTTCATACAGGCCGGGAAGCTGAGCGATCGACGTGAGATGGGCTTGGCGTTAATTCCGATCCAGATTGACAGGAATATCCTAATATCTGTGATTCAGGTCTAGAAACCAGTGGGTATATAAGAGTGTAACCAGCAACGATCGCCAAGAGATCCGTCTTGAGAACTTCTACATATGGACCATCTGGACGGCCGCGGAACCAGTCGTTAGCCCCCAACATCACGGACGCAAGATAACCAGGACCAGACCAATCAAATACTACCCAAGATTCACTCTATCAGTGCTACAGCGTTACAGTGCTATTTAGAGACTCACTTATTAATATTTCTATGAAGTGGCTATATCTTTGCCCCAGTATAATTCATATATAACCATTCCATTAGGAAGTGCTAAGCGTATCAGTGTTTATTAATTAACAGGCGATATTAACTCTCGTAATGGCTCATATATCCAAATATTATTACATAGCAGTGAAACCCTAGTGATATTTGATGTTCGCCCACTGATTCGCGTTCTATGTGTTTCTGATACAAGAATATAAAACTTAGATCAGTACCCCCCTGAGGTTACTAGAATTCCCGTGCTCTAAAATACGCGTGTCTAATCTAGTCTGTGAACTACTACTTGTGCACCAGAGCTACCAGTGATAAATCTAATAGTGAATATGAATCTATAAGTAACATTTATGGTCTCCAGTATATAAACTTGTGAATAAAGCCAGTGATCAGAAGATTAATACCTGAACGTTGGAAGTGGGAGACTAGGCTCCATCCAGATCCACTTAATGCTAGTTGTTCAATTCTATCATTTGTCTTGTACGAGTATTCATACCTTCTTATGCTTCATATTAATCATCATCAAGAAAACTACAGAAGTGTGTACATCAATAAACGTGATCGTGTGTCTTGTTACTGTGTGTTTATTTTGTGTTCTCTATTCCTCATACCTTGTTTTGTGCATGCAGCCTTATATACAAGCAGCATCAACGGACAATGAAAACAACAACAACAACAACAACAGCAAACAACCACAGCCCGACCGCGAGTATCCCCTACTCTCTCCCGCACAAACAGCTGATCGACGCGGACCAAACCACACCTCCAGTCGTATGATAAACAGTAAGAAAAAACTATGTATAGTCTGTAATATTGGTTTCAACAATAGGAGTTCACTTTTACAATGCAACAGTTGTAATGAAATTGTTCATAACCGATGTACTTACGTTAACAGTAGAAACAAAGTTGAATGTGTTAAATGTAGGAACTCAGCTGTACAACATCGCGAATCTATTTGTTTTATTTGTGAATCACTCATAACACGACGTCAGAAGATCCAAAACTGTGTAAAGTGTAAACAGGTAGCTCACATGAAGTGCATCTCTAAGAAGACCAACAGTGAAGAACGGGAATTCCTTTGCAATAAGTGTGCCTTGCATTCATTACCGAATATTAAATGTAAATGATCCAAGTATTAACAACTCAGAATCCAGCCAGGACACATTCAAAATCAAAGATGAATACAGAGTGTTCACCAACAAATGGCTCCATCTTATCCACATTAACGCCAGATCAATGTACCATAAATTGTCAGAAATAAACTTGTTAGCTAATAAGGCCAAAGCTTCAATAATTGCAATCACAGAAACCTGGCTGGATTCAAGTATAAACGATGGTGAAATAAACATTCAAGGTTTCAACATGGTTAGGAATGATCGCAATAGGCATGGGGGAGGAGTATGTCTGTATGTAAAAAACAACCTCACACACACAACTAGGACCGACCTCCATGTAGAAAACCACGAAGCTCTGTGGATCGACCTACACCTGCCGAGGACAAGACCCATCACAATTGGGGTATGCTATAGGCCACCAGCCGACACACAATTCTTGACCAAATTTGAACGAACTTTGTCATCGCTAGACCCTCGGAATGAATCCATCATACTTGGGGATTTTAACCTGTGTTACAAACAACGAAATGATAGGCTTGTCCGAGGATATAGGCATATACTGACAATGCACAATCACAAACAACTCATCACAACCCCCACACGTATCTCTGAGAACACTGCCACAATATTAGACCACATAAACTGTAACAGAGAGGACAAAATATCCCAATCAGGGGTTATACAGACTGGGATAAGTGATCACTTCGTCACATATTGCACACGGAAAACCACAAAAATTACCCTAGAGAATCACAAGATTATCAAAACAAGGTCACTCAGAAACTACAATAAGGAAACATTTCTGGACATTTTATGGAATACAGACTGGTCTCCAGTGTTTGGAAGTACAAACGTTAATGACGCATTGGTTGGCTTCAGAACCATCATCACAAACATCCTAGACGAAATAGCTCCTCTGAAAGACATACGAATTAAAGCAAGGTCAGACCCATGGATCAACAATGACATACTACACCATCTGGAACACAGAGACAATCTGTTAAAAAGGCTAGCGAAACATAGACAGGATCAAGGTCTGAAACATGAGTTCAACAGGGCCAGGAATAAACTAAGTAGGAAAATGAAATCAGCGAAAAATAATTATTTTCACAATAAGGCAGAGGAATATCAGAATAACCCAAAGAAACTATGGAGGCACCTAAAAACAACAGGCTACAGCAACAAGACAAGGGATTCGTCTAACACTAATATTGCTCTCACCATTAATGATCAGGTTTGCCACGATAAACGACAAATTTCAACCTACTTCAACTCCTTCTTCACTTCCATAGCAAACACACTTGCACAGAACCTACCTCAACCTCTCAATAAATACACGACAACAACGGCCACCTTTCGTAATTTCTACAGAGATAAAGACATACACCCGAACACATTTAGATTGCAAAATGTTACACCAAAATACACTTTTGACGAGCTGTCTAACCTAAATGTACATAAGAGCACAGGACCAGACAAAATTCCTGCCAAATTTCTACGAGATGGAGCCATTGGTATAGCAGGCCCCCTAACCCACATCATCAACTTGTCAATTAACACCAACACAGTACCTGCTGAACTGAAGGAAGCTATTGTAACCCCTCTATTCAAGAAAGGAAATAAACTAGAAGTTGGCAACTACAGACCAGTTAGCATATTATGTATTGTATCTAAAATCCTTGAAAGAGCGGTATACACCCAAATTGAACACTACCTCAAACAAAATGATCTATTCTATAAGTTTCAATCAGGTTTCAGATGCATGTACTCGACAGACTCCTGTCTCATCCACTTAACGGATCACATTCGTAAAGAAATGTCTAAAGGTAACTACACCGGTATGGTTCTTCTTGATCTACAAAAAGCGTTTGACACAGTAGACCATGATATCCTATGTAATAAACTACAAGCTATGGGCATAGGGTCTGTGAACTGGTTTAAATCTTATCTTAGTGGTAGAACCCAAAGAGTCAAAATTGATGATAATATATCTGATCCTATGCCAATTAACTGTGGGGTCCCGCAGGGAAGCATCCTTGGTCCCTTACTCTTTCTCTGTTATGTGAACGACATGGAACTGAGCGTCTCATGTAAATTATTACTGTATGCAGACGACAGCGTGCTTCTGGTTTCAGGAAAAGACCCGATAAGTATTGCCGCTTTACTTTCCAAAGAACTAGCATCATGTAGTGAATGGCTAGTGGACAATAGACTATCTCTTCACCTGGGCAAGACGGAAGCCATCTTATGTGGAACAAAACGCAAACTGAAAGACATTGTGGGCTTCTCGGTCAACTGTAATGATATTCCTATAACAACAGTGTCACAAGTTAAATATCTCGGACTGAAACTGGACGCGAGTTTGTCAGGTGAAACAATTTTGGAATCTATCCTGAGTAAGTGTAGAGCACGTATAAAATACCTGTATAGACAGGTGGGATGCTTGCCCGCGGCGACCAAAAAGACCCTCTGCCAAGCGCTTGTTCAATGTCATTTTGACTATTCTGTGTCATCCTGGTACTCTGCATCATCTAAATCAGCACAGCACAAACTTCAGGTCACTCAAAATAAAATGGTTAGGTTCATGCTGAACCTAGGACCCAGATCACATGTTGGCCAGGAACAACTTCAGTCACTAGGTATGCTCAATGTTTCTGACAGGGCCAAACAAATCAGGATAACTAATGCCTTCAAAATGTTCTATGACAGAGCTCCAGAGTATCTAAAGAATGATTTTGTTAAAGCAAATGAGAGGAGTGGACATAATACAAGAAACATGATGTTTAATTTTAAGGTCCCGAGAATCCAAGGACAGGGTAAGCAAACATTCTTCTTCACTGCCATCAAAGACTGGAACGACCTACCCCAGTCAGTCCGTGAAAAGAGAACACTGTATTCCTTCAGACGTAGCCTGAAGGAACACCTGAACCGGACAGCTGCGAGAAGGGAGCACCAAGCTTATGTCTACTACTAAATACGACATAAGAGATAGACAAACCAAACTGAAATGATTACTGATTACGGATTACTGATATTTACTATAGGATGTAAGGTATCTTAAAATAACCCCCTAGAAATACTTTTTCTAAAGTATCTATTTCTTTATCCTCCCCTTTTCCCCAGCTAACCTAATCCCACAAGGACCCCAATGGAAATACGCCTAACGGCCTTATTGGGCTATTATTATTATTATTATTATTATTATTATTATTATACCCAGTCAGTTAGAACTCACATTACCCAAGTTAATCCTGTAGAAAAACAGGGCATAACAATAACCCTGTTTCTTTTCAACTGACGGTAAATTGCAAAGTTCCCATCAAGATTTATCAGTTATTTTGAAGATTTTGTAGTGAAATATGGTGCTAATTATATAAACTTGGTCTGAATATGATGCAGAGACAAAGTGGTTTCATATTTTTCTAGTAAGCATCAAGAAATCAGATACTAAGGGATTCAATTTACCATCAGCTGGAAAACAAATAGACTATTATAGTATTATGAGGCTCTTTCACATTGGAATCAGAATCTATATTCTGTTTCATTTCATCTGACTGTAAATTGAATCCCTCAGCAGCTAATGTCTCGATACTTTATGGAAAAATATCGACCCTGTAATTTAAGAAGAACCGGCCTTCAGCTGGGACATTTTTCTATCGATTTTATTTACAAAATAATCTTGAAGGAGGGTCTGCGGGGGGGGGGGGGGGGGGGGGTAAGCTTGATGGAGGTGTAGGGAGGAAACTAATAAAGTTAATAAAACGATACATGCAGGAGCAAATAAATACGCCCACCCCCCCCTATAGCCTCTATAAAGCCGGTGTCACACGAGCCCTTTTTCGAGCAATTTTTACGGGCAATTATGGTCTGGCAGCTTAAAAAATTACACTGTTATCATAATTCAGCCGCCTAACATAATCTACCTTCAGTCTAGTTACAAATACAAGTGCGAAAATGTCTCGAAATAATACGAGAAAAAACTTGCTCATGGAAAATTGATGGAAAAAGTGTTAGTGTGACAGCGGCTTATCTCACAAACGACTGGACTCACTATAGTAATCGAGCTAATATTTTTGTCCATCTCCCCAACCCGAGAATTGGCAAATTTTCTGTCTTTCTTCTACTCAACAAGTGAACTCTGGAATTCTCTCCCTCAATCAATCTTTCCTTCATCCTATGACTTAAACTGCTTCAAACTTCGTGTGTCCAGGCCTTTCGACCCCAACGTCCCTTGAATTCGGCCCTGTTACTCTTTCGTCTTTGGGGGAGATACTCGTTACAGGCAACCTGCCTTTTGTCTCGTCATACAAAAAAAATAAACAAAAATTGTAGAAATATTTGCTCGATTAGCCTTCTCTAGACAATGAAAATTATGAAAAATTATATAGTAAACATTATTGAATTTCGTGATATAAAAGTAAAAATAATCGGATACTTGGCTTCACATTGTCACTACATAAAAATATTTTAGTTTCCTCCCTAGACCTCCATCAAGCTTAAAAAAAAAAAAAAAAAAAAAAAAAACGAACCATCTCCCCTTAAATTGGGATTGACTCCTATACAATTTGCCGCAAATATTTATCAAATGTTACCTATTTCATCCCTTCCATCAGATTACGATTCGTAGCCTATATGCTTCCAGATGATTGTAAATAGCCTAGGAAGGACTTCTAGGAATCAAAGGGTTAAGGCTTTATTACTATTTTCTGGGAACCTTTTCCCTCATGATTAATCTCATTAGTTTTGTAATTTTAAGATGTTAGCCTCATTAGTTTGGCTATTATTTAGACCTTTCGCCCAATTTCTTTGTCAATTTTAAGACCTTTGTATAGGCATATAATTATAAGCATTGGTAGGCTACTTAGGATATTGATATTAGGCCTATATAGTAGCATATAGGCCTATGTCATCACAAATGGCTATAGCCTATGTGACCGATGTAAGCATACTATATATATACTATATATATATATATATATATATATATATGTATATATGTATATATAATTATATATACTGGTTTTATTGAATGTTTCATAGGTGTAACTTAGTAGGCCTATATATAATTATGCATAATATGCTTACTGTTATTCCCTGTTTTTCTACAGGTTTAACTTGGGTAATGTGAGTTCTAAATGACTGGGTATATAAGGCTGCATGCACAATACAAGATATGAGGAATAGAGAACACAAAGAAACACATGGTAGCAAGTTACATGATCACGTTTATTTATATACCACTGCAGAATACTCGTGCAAGACAATATAATAGAATCGAACAACACTAGCATAAGTGGATCTGGATGGAGCCTAGTCTCCCACTTCCAACGTTCAGGTATTAATCTTCTGATCACTGGCTTAATTAGCAAGTTTTATTTTCTGGAAGACCTCAATATATTCATGTAATTCAATTTCACTGATTTGATCTCTTACTGGCTGGTCGCGTGCCCAAGTAGCAGCTCACAGTTAGGATTAGACACGTGTATATTGTAGAACACGGAAATCTCTAGTAACCTCATGGGGGTACTGATCTAAGTTGTATATTCTTAAGGCAGAAATACGTAGAACACAAATCAGTGGGCGAACGTTAGATATCACTAGAGTTTTAATATCTGAATAAGGTAATTACGGGAGTCAATGTCGCCTGTTAATTAATGAGCACTGATCGCTTAGTACGTCCCAAATGGAATGGTTAAATATGAGTTATACTGGGCAAGGTTTTAGCCACTTTATAGAAAGTTAATAAGTGAGTGTCAAACTAGTACTATAACACTTAGTACTAGCAACATGAATCTTGAATAGTATTTGTAGATCTGGTCCTAGTTATCTTGCTTCCGGTGATGTTGGGGGCTAACGTCTGGTTCCGCGGCCGTCCAGAGGGTCCATATGTGCGAAGTTCTCAAATACGTGGGCAGGTCCTTCTATCCAAATCTGCCACGGAGTCTGCCGGCTCTGGGATCTCACTCCGGAACAACACAAGGGCAGAGCTAGAAGTTAACTGCAGGGTAGTGACCACTGGTTGGTGTCTAGCTTTCAACTGATTTGACTGGGGGCGGGAGCTAGATTTATAGGCTCGGTTCTGGACCCTGTAGACAGTAGGGATCTCGAGTCTTATGGACTTATTTGAGCTCTCTATAGATATGGGGACTAGGTAAGATGGTGATTACTGTTGTGGCACATGGCTATAGGAAGCCTTTATATTTTAATATAACTGAGCCTTAGTAAGAGGTACTATTTTGGCTATACTGGAAGTATTTAGGGGAGAGAGACTGGATCTACTTTCCGAGGAGGATGGGGACAGCTGTGCTAGGAGCGTCTCTCTTAGATTGTTCAATCTTCATTCTATGGTATAGCTGAGGTGCTAATTTAGTGATCAGAGTATGCAAGAAAGGTAAATGGTTTATTGTGAGTTAATAGAGGTTAGTAAAGGTGTTAGTCATGCATGGTTAGTTCATTGATAGGAAGAATTCCTGTGCTACCTGGCAATGACTCAGAAGTCAAAACAGGGGCCAGGTATACCTCCGCGGGGGTGGGGGTCTCCCTCCTCGGGTGGGCAAAAAGGGGGAGCTGGGCGCCCTCTCTCTGTGATAGTCGTCCGGCGGCTGTGGCTAGGGGCTTGCCATATCACCAGTGTTTGTAATAACCCTCTGTGTATGAGACAGATGTGGGTGTCCTTAATACCAAAACCGAAGGTGCCTTGGCTAGCTGGTTTTACTCGGCTGGTTGTTAATTGTAGGGTTTGCTGGATGTGGTGGAGACTGGGTTGCTAACTCTGCCACATTTATCTGGAAGTATGGCAATAGAAGTTAGTTACTGGCGAGGCGGCTAACCTCGCACCGACGACCATTGGGTGCAGGGTTGTGAATGGGTTGTAAGAGAATAGATGGCATGCAAGGGGCTAGTAAAGTTCTAATGTTGTTCTGGCCTACTAAGTGAAGGTAGGCTGGATAGGAGTATATAATATATATTATATAAAAGGTTGGAGAGCGTTAGCACCGGACAATTCAAGGATCTTCAAGAGGTATGAGAGAGAGGCTAGGTCGGACAAGAGTAGAGAAGCGCGGGGTCTTATAATGAGAGGGGAGGAGTGCAGGGGGGCTATAGGGGAATTTGACCCTAAGGTCTCTGAGCGTGGGGTGGCATTAGGCTCCAGTTGATATGGAAGTTTGAAAAGGCAGTAGAATACGTTAGCCAAATGCTACCGGGGAATGCAACTATGGGGTGGTATATGAGTCTGGAAAAGATAGAGTTATGTGATCAGTCCGAGGGGTTATGGATACTATTAGTTGGCCCTGGGAACTGCGTTTTCTATGAAATATATATATACCAACAACAGCGGCAGTTCGTAGGGGTACTTAGTTATTGTTTCGGGATACTTATGACAGATACTAGTAACAAGGTTATCTTATACAATCTCTGGTTGGGGTAAGAGGTGTATGACACGAAGTAAATTGGCGTAGTGTGGACTGTGGATACGAAGGAGGCAAGGGGAAGGCGTATGACAATTGTGGAAAAGTAAATGGTAAAAGGTGAACACAATGGCGGATAAAAATACTTAACCTAAGGATTGAATACATAGATTTATGGGGCGATGGGTCTTCAGAAGCTTAGTCTGGCAAGACAAGATGTTAGGGAATGTTAATATTAATACTTAAACTAAGGATTGCATACATCGATGAACGACGACATTATAGTCGTCGTCCTAATAAGGTGATGAAACCTGGTTGATCTGTACTTGGCACAATACGACACAAGGACAGTGCCGCTATGTCGTATCAATACTGGTGGCAGTTAATATTATAGAGACACTTAGTTACTAGAGGAACAATGCAAGGGGGCGACTGAGCACGGGTTACATATATCTATACTAGTCATGGGAAATGATATACAAGGTCTAGGGACAGGCGTGGGTGTTTTAACTTCTAAGATATATAACATCTACTTCTCGGATGTAAGAACATACATAGATATAATTATGGCTGTCTGATGTGTTGGCATTGGCTCAACGTCGGGACAGGGCATGGGTGTTTTTAATATGAATGTATATTCCTGTTCATCATCTTTGTAGTTAGGAGTGTAGGACACGAGGGGGTAGTGTACATGAGGTGTGGAAAAATGGTCAGTTTAGAAGGGGTATCTAGGTGCGGCCTGGAGCTGCTTAGCCCTGCTGGCTTGGGTCTGTCTGAATTGGCTGGCTCGGTCAGCTGGTCCTTTCGTTCTGTGGACCTTTCCTCTGGGTGTTTCTGTGTGGTGTTCGTTCGTGGCTTCTGTGGTGGGCTTCTCGTTCTGGGGCATTTTACTTACATCGGTCACATAGGCTATAGCCATTTGTGATGACATAGGCCTATATGCTACTATATAGGCCTAATATCAATATCCTAAGTAGCCTACCAATGCTTATAATTATATGCCTATACAAAGGTCTTAAAATTGACAAAGAAATGGGGCGAAAAGTCTAAATAATAGCCAAACTAATGCGGCTAACATCTTAAAATTACAAAACTAATGAGATTAATCATGAGGGAAAAGGATCCCATAACATAACATATGCTCTGCACTTCTCTCTGTGTGTGTAGCCTATATATAACATACAGTATATAGCCTATATATATATATATATATATATATATATATATATATATATATATATATATATATATATATATATATAGGCTACATACTGTATATATATAGGCTACACACACAGAGAGAAGTGCACAGTATATGTTATGACTAACATTTCAGGTTGCTAACGTAAGCGGGATCTCATTCTGATCCTGAACGAGTTAATTTGCATGCATTTATATGGTGACTGGACGACTCGGCCCATGGGACAACTCGGCTCGGACAGCTCGGCCCAATTTTGGACAACTCGGCCACGACAGCGAGACAGCTCGGCCCCATGTTATGCTATGGTTAGGTTAGGTTAGGTTAAGTTAGGTTAGGTTAGGTTAGGTTAGGTTAGATTAAGTTAGGTTAGGTTAGATAGGGACAGTGATTCCAAAATGATCAATACGAGAAATAAAAGTGAATGAATTGTCACTTGTTTGATGAAACGAACAGATAGATACTGTAATGCCCTCGAAAATGTCCCGCACCCACAATAATACTAACCCGAGTTGACGTCAGGTATAGCGTAAAATAGTCGTAGATGGTAAGTCCAATAAACTCATCTCGAGAGACTATCACCGTGGTTCGAAAATAGTCGTAGATGGTAAGTCCAATAAACTCATCTCGAGAGACTATCACCGTGGTTCTTAAAAATCGGACTAAGGTTGCTATACTTTTGTACGTCCGTGGTAGTACAGTGGGTTAGCGCGCGGGCCTGGTGGTGATGGTGGTGCGTCACTAACCAGGGTTCGAACCCCACCCAAGGCATCTCAAAACCTGTGGGTTTTTAGGGGGGTTAAATTCCCTTCAGAGGTTCGTACCCCGCGCCAGGTACCAGGAAAGATTGATCCTAAAGGTAGCCTGGGGATAATTCCCATTCCTATATAACCTGGAAAAACCTAGCATAACATTGGCGGCAGCGGTGGTTATTGATTCGGATAAAAGGTTGCATTACATTGCAAGTTTGGAACAGCTAGAACACGAGAACATCATGGCGCAACCTACTCACACTTCCATCCCAAATTATGATGAAACAAGTTATGGGATCGAAATATTCATGGACGTAGTGAAACCCGTACTTGACATGACTTATACCACGGACGCACAAAAAATAGCCGTAACATTAATACACCTGGGAAAAGCCGTTTCCCTGGTTGCCCATCAAATGCACCCTGATCTCACCTGGAACGAATTTCGCACAATAGTGATAGAAGCCATTAAGCCTTCGTTGGGCGCTTTCGTGGCCCACACCCGTATCCTAGACACGAAATTCGAAGGCGATCTAGATGCCACAGTGAGTAAGCTTGCCCAACACATAAAAAATTCTTTCCCCACGTTGACCAAAATCCAACAAGAACAGCAAATTCTGGTCAACCTTGTGTCGATATTGCCCTCAGCAGTAAAAGACCATTTCCGGGTGCACGATTTCGTCGGATACAAAAAAGACCTCATCACGATCCGACGTATTTTGGCCGTGCGCACAGAAGCACCCACCCAAATCGCTGCAATAAAGAGGTTTCCCACGCACCCGCAGCAAACCAACCACCAAAACCCCAAGAATGCCTACCCAGCCTCATCTTTCAACAACAGACCCACCTACCCTTCCGGCAAGCCCCAACCCAGTAGACCCCGGTTCCAACCGTCCCAGCCACGCAGAATCTTCAACCGGAACAGCAACTACAACACCTACCAAAGTAAAAACCCTACCTTAGTCAATATCAACCCCTATGATTTCCCTGCCTGTAATGCTCAGTGTGCCCTCCACCAAATTCGTGACTCTGCCAAACCACGCCCCTCTACTCCTCGCATTTCTGTAAATGAAGAGGAGTGGGGACAAGAGGAAGAAATTGCCCCCCATACCATGACCTCAGACGATACCGAGGAAACCCTGGAAGAGGTAGATACCGACCCCCAGGATTTTTAAAGTATCCCCCGCCCACGATGGGCTCGGCGGGGGACGCCATAACTAGTCGCACTGCCCCCATTTATTACATGGCCAAAATCAAGGACATTCCTGTCCGCTTGCTAATCGACACGGGAGCTGCCAAGTCATGTTTGTTCAAATCTTACTATGAAAAACATCCCCGACGATTTGGCCCTTTGTTAAACACCAAAACAGAACTCATCTCAGCTGCTGATACTTACTTAAATCTCCTAGGAGACACTTTACCCCTATCAGTAACTACTCCTGACCCCCATGCTCGTTGTTATCACACATTTACAGTATTTTCCTCCAACTGTAAACATTATGATGGTTTCCTTGGACTTGACCTCCTTCAAAAACTCCGGGCCCAGATTGACTGCGGCCAAAGGCTGATCTCATTCAAAAACAAATTCCAGCCCAAAGCCTCTGACAAACCAATCACGCAGAAACCCATTCCCAAAAAGAAAAAACAACCCCCCCCCCCCCCCTCAACAAACCCTCATTCAGGGTTACTAAGTTGCAGCTAGCACTAAGGTGACTCCTAAAACCTCACCTTGCCCCGAGATCTCTCAAAACCTCACTCAATTCAGTAAAAAAATGCCTCAACAAACGAAAGAAGACAAGTACAAGCAACTCCCTCTCGGTAATCCCCTCAATTCTCGTAACTCTGTCCAGAATAAATCCTCCCATGTTTTCAGGACAGACTCTGATATATGTAACCATAATTCTATCCAATGTTTATGTACACATGTTTCCAGAGAAAATGCCGACCGATGTACCCAACAATGTTTCCCCCATGCCCCCAGAAATGTTAACAACCCCAAATCAATACACCAGTCCTACACCAATAACCCATGTTCTACACCTCACTTTTTCCCCACCAACCCTCCGCAGTCCCCCCAGCAAATCCCGTTTTCTAACTCGCTCACCTCGCACCCCTCTGAACCGCCCGCACGCGCCGTTAATCCCCCCCTCACGCGTGCCGACCGAGGGACACAACCATGTTCCCACCATGCCCCCAGAAATGCCCAGCTATTCCACCACCCCCCCAATCCCCCTCGTGACAGTTTTTACGTCAGTAGCTCCCTTCCACCCCCACACAATTCACACCCCTAGAAAACTTCACAACCCCACACTTGACTCGCCCTCTCATGACAAACATAACCACCAAAACCACATGAACGCCAAACAAACCGTTACTGCCACCGACAACGCTCCCCCCACCAACCCTCCGCAGTCCCCCCAACAAATCCCGTTTTCTAACCCCCTCACACCGCGCCCCACTGATCCTCTCACACGCGCCGTTAATCCCCCCTCACGCGTGACCCCCACCAAAGTGACCTTGCCCCCCTTATAAGTACCAAACACCTGCTCGCCAGTCAATCCCCCACCATTATTAGCCCAGCGGTAGTTCAGGATGAATGCCAAATTCCCCCCCCACCATCAAAAATGGGTGAACCTGCGGCCCATATCCCAAACTCACATGGTATTTTCCCCTACTAACACATCCCCCAACCCCCATCGTTGCCTCTTACAACCCGCCATCATTCCCGCTCGTATCAACCACATTCTCGTAGCAAATATCTCCGAGGAACCCCTGACATTACCGAAAGGTCTCATTATAGGAGACCTCGAAACTTTCGATGACCTCCCCATACATTGTAACGACACCCCTACCAGCCTCCAATTGCCCCCTCTTCCTGAGACACTATCTGACCACCAAAAGAACGGCATGTACGACCTACTGCTGGAATTCAGTGACGTCTTTGCCCAACAACCCACCGAAATCGGACAGACGGATGTAGAACAACACATCATTAACACCACAGGCCCCCCCATACGACAACCATCCCGTAGAAAGAACCCCATACAACGTCAGGAAGAGGAACGCCAAGTCCAGGAAATGTTAGAGGCCGGGATTGCCACCCCGTCCATTAGCCCCTGGTCTTCCCCTGTTGTCTTAGTCAAAAAGAAAGATGGGACAACCCGTTTTTGCGTCGATTACAGGAGGTTAAATGACATAACCATTAAAGACGCTACGCCCTTACCCCGAATAGACGATTCCCTTGACTCCCTATACGGATCCAAATGGTTCACTACCCTCGACTTGCAAGCAGGGTATTGGCAAGTGCCTATCAAGGCCGAGGACCAAAAGAAAACAGCATTTTCCACTAGTGGTGGCCATCACTATGAATTTAACGTCCTACCTTTTGGCCTCTGTAACGGACCCGCCACTTTCTCCCGTTTGATGGAAACGGTATTACATGGCCTAACCTGGGAAACCTGCCTAGCCTATCTGGACGATATTATTGTGTACTCTCCAACCTGGGAAGAACACCTCCTCAGGTTGAGACAAGTCCTGCAAAGAATCCGAGCCGCCGGGTTGAAATTAAAACCCTCAAAGTGCGTGATTGCCCGGAATTAGGTAGATTTTCTCGGACACGTGATATCTGAACATGGTATTGCGCCAGATCCAAAGAAACTTCAAGCCATACAAAACCAAACCCCACCCACCACGGTTAAAGGAATACGTTCGTTTCTAGGTTTAGCCACATACTACAGACGTTTCGTCCCCCACTTTGCCACCATAGCCAGACCCCTCCACCAACTTACCCACAAAGACACCCCGTTCGCCTGGACCCCTGAAAGAGACCTCGCGTTTAACACTTTGAAGCAAAAGCTAATCCAAGCCCCTATTGTCGTTTTCCCTGACTACCAGAAACCTTTCCGTCTCTATACCGACGTATCTCTGTACGCCATAGGTGCAGTATTAGCTCAATTCAGAGATGGAAAGGAACATGTGATAGCGTATGCCAGCTCCACACTCACCCACCCCAACAGAATTACGCAGCCACCAAGAGAGAGTGCTTAGGGATCATTTGGGCACTCAGCCACTTCCGGTCATTTGTGTTGGGCGCAAAACTCGAAATAATTACCGACCATCAATCTTTACAATGGCTGCGTAGGTGCGAAACCAACTCAGCCATTTTGGTACGTTGGAGAGAGACACTAGAGGACTACGACTTTACCATACAATATCGTCCCGGCAAACTCCATACTAATGCAGACGCCCTGTCACGTTTGCCAGTACCAAAAGACCCCCCCACCAACCTAGCCGCCTTACAAAACACTCAATTGGTATCTACCCCAACCCCCCGACAGAATGCCCCCCCAGCCCCCTCCCTAATTCAATCTTGGGAAGCACGAATCAGACCCCCCTGGATACCGTTAAATGTCTTCAGGAAACTGACTCGCTGGGGAGATCAACTTGCCACAGACACTGGTCACATAATCTTGGACCCCACCATAGCCCACGACTACATTATTGCCATCCACGAGGGAAACGGCATACACCTTGGACAAAAGAAAATGTTAAAGATCTTCACAGACCAATACTGGACCCCCAACCCCTCCAAAATTGCACAACGAGTGACAGAATCCTGCAAACCGTGTTTATTGGGAAAGGATAGATCACGCACCCCAGGCCCAGCTGGTACCATTTCTGCCAACAAACCGTTCCAAGTCCTATCCCTCGACATCATGGGCCCGTTCCCTTCTTACGCTGGCAACCGCTATATCGTCACATTTGTAGACGTATATTCAATTTTTTTTATAGCCTGCCCAGTTAAAGACCACACAGCCACCACAGTCGCCACACTGCTTGCCACAGAAGTGTTCCCTATATTCGGCCTTCCCCTTGCTCTTCTATCGGACAATGCCCCCGAGTTTAGTGGACACGTTTGGCAACAATTCACCCAACAATGCGGTATTAAGATTAAACACTCATCCCCGTACTGGCCTCAATGAAATGCTAGGTTTTTCCAGGTTAAATAGGAATGGGAATTATCCCCAGGCTACCTTTAGGATCAACCTTTCCTGGTACCTGGCGCGGGGTACGAACCTCTGAAGGGAATTTAACCCCCCTAAAAACCCACAGGTTTTGAGATGCCTTGGGTGGGGTTCGAACCCTGGTTAGTGACGCACCACCATCACCACCAGGCCCGCGCGCTAACCCACTGTACTACCACGGACGTACAAAAGTATAGCAACCTTAGTCCGATTTTTAAGAACCACGGTGATAGTCTCTCAAGATGAGTTTATTGGACTTACCATCTACGACTATTTTCGAACCACGGTGATAGTCTCTCGAGATGAGTTTATTGGACTTACCATCTACGACTATTTTACGCTATACCTGACGTCAACTCGGGTTAGTATTATTGTGGGTGCGGGACATTTTCGAGGGCATTACAGATACATAAATAGATAGGGACATAGTGATTCTAAATTATCAATATAGCCATCTATAGCCATCTATATTGTTTTCATGTTGTCGAAGCAAATAAGGGTTGTGAAAGGCAGAGTTGTCTCGCAATTAACACTGGGCCGAGCTGTCTCGGTTTTACTGGGCCGAGCTGTCTCGCTGTGGGCCGAGCTGTCCGAGCCGAGCTGTCCCGTGGGCCGAGTAGTCTAGCATTCATTTATATGTGGCAACCAAAAATTATCACTAATAGTAGCCTACAGGCCACAGAGGCTAGTTTCCAGTGACATTACATGGCATTTTCCTTTACCATCATTATCTCCGATAGACTGGAAATGGTGTCGTATTTCACACCCAAATGCCATAAAAGGGTATCCAATATTAAGCCAACTCAACCCTGCTCTTCCACAGGGTCGAAACTCAACCCGATTCAGACTTTCGGAGCTTGATAACAGTTTTAAGACTTTTTGTATATATCCATATATAAATAATTGATTTGGATGTCATAATTATAAATGTACCTAGCTATATCCTCAGAATGTCCAAAAGAAGCATCATAATCCTATAGAAGGCCGATAACCTACCAGAGTTATTATATATAATACCCCAAAGTAAGCGATTATATTATAGGAATATTCATCACAATTTTTTACAAATTCAGCTAGATCAAAATAATATCGAAATGATGGATCAAATATTGATCTTGATATGTAAAGCCTGTTGTTTATACGAATGCTAGACTACTCGGCCCATGGGACAGCTCGGCCCACGGCGAGACAGCTCGGCCCACGGCGAGACAGCTCGGACCACGGCGAGACAGCTCGGCCCACGGCGAGACAGCTCGGCCCACGGCGAGACAGCTCGGCCCAGTAAAAACGAGACAGCTCATCCCCGTGTTAATTACGAGACAACTCTTAACCCTTAATTGGCGGCGCGCAACTTATGTCGTGTGAAATAAATTTGGACTAAATGGCAGTTCACAACTTATGTCGTGCGCCATTTTCAGCACGTAATGTTGCTGAGAGAGAGAGCTGAGCGGTGTGAGGAGCCTAGCAACCCTATGACCGCTCACGACCACCGCGGTGGACCAACTGAGGTGCTTCCCACCCTTCCCTCCCCTCTCTCACTCGCTACACAGGGAATTATGTAGGGAAATTACCTAATTACAGGGTTTTTGCACTCGTGTTGCACGATCGTTGCAAGAGAACCAGCGGTCGTACAAGGATGGTTCGGGTGTCATTGGAAAGCTCTGTTTACGCCCTTTCAGGGATAGATTCTTGTTTTACACTCTGGGTCTTATTTAGGCATGAAAATGATCACGTAAACAACCCTATCTAGGGTAAAAACACCCCGCTGGGTGCTACGGTCCGCTAGACCGCCTAGCCCGCTAATAAGGTGTTAATTAACCTAACCTAACCTAACCTAACCTACACATTATGAATCGAGAGAACTAGCCTATGACATAATTATACAATAAACGAGCATTTCGCCCACATTACACACACGCCATAAACGGGAGGCCATGTATGCAGCACCAAATCCTGCAAATCCTGTCCTCTGCGCATGCGTGAGAATCTTAGGCCCCTTGGCATGATTTTTTTTTCCTTTATACTATTATATTATCTTAACCTATCCTAACCTAACCTAACTTAAATTAACCTAACAGTTGAGCCTAAATACCATAATAAAACTATTAGGGAAAAGGCCGCGCATACGCAGAGGACAGGATTTGGTGCTGCATATACATGGCCTCACCCATAAACCCTCCACTTAGCTCTCCCCATCCTAATCCTGACTGGTCTCGTCAAATTGCCCCATAGCAAAACATGGGGCCGAGCTGTCTCAAATAATGGGCCGAGTTGTCTCGCCGTCGTGGCCGAGTTGTCCAAAAGTGGGCCGAGCTGTCCGAGCCGAGTTGTCCCATGGGCCGAGTCGTCCAGTCACCGTTTATACACATTGGAGGACATGGCCGCAGCCGCGGTGCCACTCCATTCGCGCCTAATCACGATTATATTTCGGTGTATTCTTACTTAAATTTATATCATTTGGGTTGATTAGGCTACACAATACAATATTACTAAGTAACAGTACACGCATATATATAAATATCATAACATTTGTGAAATATAGGTTCGACCGCGCAAAGCACCACGGCTGCGTGAGGGCCAGTAGGAACGTAGAGATATCGAGGGAGGGGTGGGTGGGTGGGGCATCTAGCCTCGTGACCTTGACCAAGAGTCAAGTTCAGAAAATATGTGTTCGTCACGGTAATTAATCTGTCGCTCCTCCTCAGAATTATTGAAATGTCTATGTATGCGAATATTTCTTGCTCTACTATTAAACAAATAAATATTGTAATGCCCTCGAAAATATCCCGCAACCCCAATAATGTACTACCCGAGTTGACGTCAGGTAGAGTGTAAAATAGTCGTTGATGGGTAGTCCAATAAACTCATCACGTGAAAACACCACGAGACTATCACCTGGTTCTTACAAATCGGACTAAGGTTACTATACTTTTGTACGTCCGTGGTAGTACAGTGGGTTAGCGCGCGGGCCTGGTTGACCTATGGTGGTCATGGTCACTAACCAGGGTTCGAACCCCACCCAAGGCATCTCAAAACCTGTGGGTTTTTAGAAGGGTTAAACTCCCTTCAGAGGTTCGAGCCCCGCGCCAGGCCCCAGGAAAGGTTGACCCTAAGTGGGCCTGGGGAGTTGACAGGACAGAAAAATTCCCTTCACACCCAGCATTTCATTGGTGGCAGTCACGGAACGTGATGTGGTAGCTACATAGAGCACCCATCATGCGGACCCTAACAATATTGAGATTTCTGAGGTGATACAGCTACGATACCTTACGACCTTAAAGAGGCTAGGGACTAGCCTAGTTAAAGAAGGACGTAATGTAATGCCCTCGAAAATATCCCGCAACCCCAATAATGTACTACCCGAGTTGACGTCAGGTATAGTGTAAAATAGTCGTTGATGGGAAGTCCAATAAACTCATCACATGAAAACACCACGAGACTATCACCTGGTTCTTACAAATCGGACTAAGGTTACTATACTTTTGTACGTCCGTGGTAGTACAGTGGGTTAGTGCGCGGGCCTGGTTGACCTATGGTGGTCATGGTCACTAACCAGGGTTCGAACCCCACCCAAGGCATCTCAAAACCTGTGGGTTTTTAGGAGGGTTAAACTCCCTTCAGAGGTTCGAGCCCCGCGCCAGGCCCAAGGAAAGGTTGACCCTAAGTGGGCCTGGGGAGTTGACAGGACAGAAAAATTCCCTTCACACCCAGCGCGCATTTCAAATATGTTGTATAATTTCACCTAATATGTAATGTCACAACACATCTTAAATTGTAGGCTATAATTATATTCAAATTTATTGCCGATATGTTCTGTTGTCGATTATTCCAGTCCCTGACATACCTCATGATATTTGGTATATTACGCCATTTCGCTTTTATTTTGTCTGTATTTGCTTTGTAGTAATTATTCTGCAATGCATATTTACTTTCATTCTTAAAAATAGTCAGGAGAGGTTGTCCATATAATGTATATATTTAAAAGTCTGGATCGCCCCTTGTTCATTTTGTGCCACCCCACTATAATGAGAGTGGGTTATCAGACTTTGGGGTAACAGAAAACGCAGCTTTAGATTGGAAAATTTCCATATGAGAACGGTCTATTTTCTACTAAGATACATATTTTTATAATATTGTAAAAACGATATACGTAAATGTATATCACCAAATTACATTTTACAGCGTGGTAATGGCAATTTGAAACCAGTAGCCTATAATACGTAAAAGATAACCATGAATGCAGACCGTACATTAACATGTTACGAAACAAAGGGAGCACATGGCCGCAGCCGCTATGCCTTACATTCGCGCCTAAATTAGGCTATTTACGATGTTATGTCGATGTATTTTTACATACATAGGTTTGGTTAGTTAGTACGATAACATCATGTAAAAGTATATCTAAATCGAATCGTGATTCCTGATTCGGCGCGAATGTCGAGGCATATAGTGGCTGCGGCCACGGCCTCTCTAGCCTCCAAAAACGAACAGGAACAGTACAGAGCAACATGGGAATCATGGATATTGAGGAGTTGCCGGTCAATGTGTTAATAATAACGGAGGCATCAACATATAACATAGTAAGGGTAGTGTAATGGTTGAAATAAATGCCATAACAAGTCGGGGTTATCAGCGACATGTGGAAGTTGTTGTGACTGACACCGCGACGTGAGCATGTGACTCCTGAGTCCTGCGTCCTCCCCGTTTCATTCGGTCATTCCTTCCTCGATCAGCTGCAGTCAGATGAGTGTGGATGGGTGTCGCCAGCTATATGCAGTATCTTGTTTCGGCTTGATATGGATTGCACGTAAGTTTTTAATTGTGTGTAGGCCTACTTTGTGCTTTCGGCAATTGCATAATTCTCGAAAGCGTCCTAACTATATATAATGGATTGAATAATGATAGGCTAAACGGAGGGGATACATGTCAACTCGTACCCAGGACAACTCTTACTAGAGACATCTCGTACCTTCAAAAGACAACTCTTACTCACTTTTTAGACAATTCGTACCAAAGACAGATTGTAGGCCTACTCAATTACCACTCTTATCCAATTCCAAATAAATATTAAGCCTTTCTAAAAAAAAAATTTTGTTTAGGTCCTAGGCTATAGGCCTAGGCCTATTGTGTGGAGGACTGGAGGTAGGCCTAATGCCTTTTCATTGGCATCTCTTTGCCTTTTATTTTATCGCCGAACATATATAAATATATAGCCTACCTACAGAGCTTCGCGATTCACGAGTTTAATATAGGCCTACAGTATAATAATAAGGTTTGGTGCTCCATGTTTAAGAAATTAGTTTTTCGCGCGGATATTGTGGATCCGAGACTCGTACAGATGACTGAGCTGAACAACAAACATACCAATATAGACCTGTTACCCGTGAGAAGCGGTTGGAATTCATTGTTTTAGAACAGTTCAAGTTAGAAGTCTCGGATATAAGCTGTAACCAATAGTGTGGCAACTTATATCCCCTATGTTTACATCTGCAAGCTCAACCAATCACAGGCCGCCATGCTCTCCGTCTAGGTACCATAGTGGATGTATGGGTGGTGGGAATTATAGAAAGGCCAAGGGAAGGGAAAACGGGGCACTACGAGAGAGAGAGAGAAAGATGACAAACGAGATAATGCAGAGGGATATTGGAGAAATGAACAAAAGGCTGTGGGCAAGGGATGAAGCAGGAGTAGGATACATCGACCCAGACTACAAGCTGAGCCCAGGAGATTTTGCGAGGGATGGAATACACCTTTCAGAAGCAGGGAAATGGACCGTAGGGGGAAAGATTAGGAGAGCAATAGAAGAAAGTGAGGAACAGAGGAAAGAGTGGCTAGGGAACACGGAAATGTGAAGGGAGGGGGGAAGAGAGGAAGCGGGAGGAGAAAGGGAGGACGAGAAAAAAGAGAAGGGAAGGAAAGAAAAGCGAGAGGGAACTGAGAAGAAGATTGAAAAGGAAGTAGAGGGAAACGCAGACATGGGAGAAAGAACGGCGGGAGAGGAAGAAGGAGGAGGAGGGGAAAAAAGACAAAAAGAGAAAGGAAGAGAAAGTGGAAGAATAAGGGGAAAAAAGAGAAGAAGAACAAAGGGAAAGAGCGGGGGGGGGGGGAAACGAGAACCGAGGAATAAAAATAGGATGTGTAAACAAATGGAATGAACAGAGGGAAAATACAAGACATTGAAGAGATATGGAGTGAGTGGGGAATGGAAATGATAGGAATAACAGAAACACACCTTAGGGGAGAGACAAAATGGGAAGGGGATAAATATACGTTCATTGGGAGAGGGAGGGAGAAATCAGAAAAGAAAGGGGGAGGGGTAGGGATAATGATTAGGAACAACTCAAACTGGAAAATAGAGAAACTAAAGGGTAGAGAATCAAAGGAAATGGAGGATATAATGGGAGTGACGCTAGCGAGGATGAATAATCGAAGGGAAGAAAAAATAACAGCAATAGTAGGGTCCTTCACGGTGGAAGGGGGGAGAAGGGAACGAGAAGAAAACAGAATCAAGTACCAAGGAATACAAGAAATTATAAGGGGTAGGGAGGAAGAGGAGATAATCATAATGGGAGACATGAATGCACATATAGGGATACTAGGGGAAAGGATAAACGGGGATGGAGAAACCTTGATCCAATTTGCGGAAGAAAATGATATGGAAATACTGAACCAAACAATGGGAGAGGGGAAGGCGACATGAGTAAGACACGGAGAAGGCCAAAGATCGGCGATAGACTTCATACTAGCGAATGGAAGAGCAAGGTAAGAGATCCAAAACATGTGGATAGATGAGGAAAATGAAGTGGGGATACAAAGGACCACAAACTCATGGTGATAAACTACACAAAGGAATGGAAAAGCAAAGGAAACACGAGATGGAAGATTAATAGATGGAATCTAAAAAGTGAAAGATGGGTAGAATACTGAGAATACCTGGAAGAAATAGGGGAAAGAAGAGAGGGAAGCATAGAAGAAATGGACGGAGAGTTGATGATGGACATAAATAGAGCGGCAGAAAGGAGCATAGGAAGAATAAGAAGATGGACAGGAAAAAGAAAACAAAAACCATGGTGGAATAGGGAAATAAAGCAAGCAAGAAGTGAAAGAAGGGATGCGAACAGAGAAAGGAGAAGGATGATAGAGAGAAATAGGAGGGAACGAGAAGAAAGACAAGCGGTAAGGGCATACGAGGAGAAAAGGAAGAAGGTAAAAATACTAATACAAGAGGCAATGATAAAACACGAGAAAGAAGAAGTAGAAAAAATCAGAAACAAGGGGAAAGAGCGACAAAAGGAATGGTATAGGATGTTAAGGGGTGAGACCGGTAGAGAGGAAGAAAGCGTGGAACTAATAGTGGGAGATAGAATAATAAAGACAGAAGAAGAAATAAAGATTGAAATAAAACGATACTGGGAGGAAATAGGGGGGGTAAATGAACAAGTGGAGGGGAGGGAATGGAACTTGGAAATGAGAGAGAGAAGACTACCAGAACAAGATAAGATGGAAATGGAAAGGGAACTCACAATCGAAGAAGTAAGGAGAGGGATCAAAGCGCTACAAAAGGGAAAGGCGACCGGCCCGGATGGGATACCAAATGAAATGTACATAGAGGGGGGGGGGGGGGGAAGAAATAGCAAGAAGGTTGAAGAAAATGTTTAATGAGGTAATGGGAAATGAGAGAGTACCAGATAGATGGAATGAAGCGAGAGTAACGCTATTACGCAAAGGAGGGTACAAGAGTAAGGAAATGAAAAGCTACAGGCCAGTGACAGTGACAAACACAATAGGGAAACTCTTCTGTGGGATATTGAAGGAAAGGATGAATAGAGCCATAGAGGGAAACGGAATAAGTGACGAGCAAAATGGGTTCAGAAGAGACAGGAGGGGGACAGATAATATCTATATACTAAGCGAAGTGATAGGGAAAATGAAAAGAGGGAAGAAAACGGGTTACTGTGCATTCCTGTATATAGAGAAAGCCTATGATAGAGTAAATAAATAGGGAACTGCTGTGGAAAATAATGGCAAGGAGTGGAATACCAGAAAAGTATATAAACATCATAACATCGATGTACCAAGGAACAAAGGCGAAGTACGCGCTAGGAAGTATAGAGACGGGATTGGTAGAAAGCAAGAGGGGAGTAAGGCAGGGGTGCGTATTATCGCCGTTATTATTTGCGTTATATATGGAAGAAATGACACGGAGGATAAAAAGAGTGGGGGAGGGGATCCAGATAAACAAGGAAAGACTGGGGGTACTCCTGTTTGCTGATGACGTAGTTCTGATGGCAGAAACTGGAGGAGGGTTGCAGAGACTACTAGAGGAAGCAACGAGATTCGGAGAGGAACTAGAAGTAAGATTTAGTAAAGAAAAGAGCCAAGTGATGAAAATGAATGGACAACTACAAGAGGACGAGGAATGGACACTGGAAGGAAACAAAATGAAGAAGACAAGAGAGTATAAATATCTGGGGGTAACAATTACGGAGAAAGGGTTTGAGAAGGCGAAAAGTGAAAAGATTGGACAAATACAACAATGGAATGGGAGATTATGAAGTGCGACAAGGTTAAGAGCGAATAGTTATGAATTAGTGCGCGGGCTGTGGAAAGGACTAGGAGTACCTGCAATTATGTACGGCTTGGAGGCGGTAGAAACGACAGAGGCAGAAACGAAGAAACTAGAAACGGTACAGAATAAAATCGGGAGGACAGGATTGGGGGTAAATAAATACGTAGCACAGGAAGCAATCCGAGGGGAGATGGGGTGGAGTACGTTTGAGGAAAGGATAGGGAAAGCAAAAGGGAAGTACAAAGTGAGGCTAAAGGGGATGGAGGAAGGTAGGTGGCCAAAGAAGGTATACAGATGGGCGAGCGAGGAAAGTAAATGGAACAGAGAGTGCAAAAGAAGGTTGGGGAGGATAAATATAAAACAGGACCGTGTGGGAGGGGAATTTAGAAAACGAAATGGGAGAGAGGAGTGGGTCATACTGGAAAATGGGAGGGGATGTATCAGAGAGATAGAGAAAGGGATAAAAGAGGAGGGAAGGGGTAGAAAATAAAGCCACGCTGTCATACTACAGAGAGAAGGAAAAACCAGCTAGAGAGCTTTTCTATGATGGAGGATGGGGATCGAAACTACTGTTTGAAGCAAGGACAGAATCGCTAGTAACGAATGAGAGAACAAGGAGATGGAATGGAATGGGACCGCACTGCAATCAATGCGAAATGGGAGGAGACCCAATAATAGAGGACGTAGAGCATATAATAACGGAATGTACAAGATATGATGAGGAGAGAGACGAGTTGGAGGGATACATGAGGAATAGAGTTGGGGAGAGGGGGTGGGAGGAGGTAAAGCATAGAGACGATAGAGGGGTAGGGGCGCTGTTGGGGTTAACACAAGAGATGGAAACACAAGACCTGGAGATGATGAAGAAGATACTAGAAAAAATGTGGAGGAAGAGAAATGGGTAAAGGGGGGGGGGGGGAGCGGCGGTGAGGGGGAGGAAGTGAGGGGGGGGGTCTATAACAAAAACAAAACTGTCCCTTAAACTATCCTTCTACTCTAAACTTTCCCTCCTACTAACGTTTCTGAGCCAGTACCGATTAAAAGGTCAGCCCTGTGGATCTGCACGGTCTGCGGGCGGGTTCAAAAGAAGAAGAAGAAGAAGAAGAAATCACTCGTCGACCCGGCGCCCGCTGTTTCAAAATGTAAGAGAAGCACCCCTCTCGTGTTTTATCGCTATTTTAGTCATATTCCGGCCTAGGCTAATATTGGATAATATTCAAGGACAGTAAGAAGAGTCCTGCAGTAGTCTCCTTGAATGTTAACCGAGTGGTGAGTGGAGGAGCGAGTGAAGGTCCTGAAGGAGCTCATTCACTCACAAAAATCAGATTTTAATTAGGGCCTAGGCCTACAGTTTTTGGCAGTGTTCACAATTACGGATTTACGGTTACACCTAAGATCAGGGGGAGGTCCTGTGTAGTGTGTAGACTGTATTAACAGGGTGTCAATCCACAAAATGTGAATTGTGTTATCATTATGGTTTATTATTTTGTTGTCATTAGGCCTATAGCGCGACGGAGCGGCGAGCGCCAAAGGCGCGAGCTCTAAGGGGGTCCGGGGGCATGCCCCCCCGGAAAATTTTGAGAATTTAGGTGTCTAAAACAGCATTTCCTGCAATCTAAAAGCAATCAAGATTTTTTTTTTTTTTTCTAGCCTAGCCTAGCCTAGCCTAGGCCTAGGCTATGTGATTGAGGGAGCCAAAAGGCATAACTGCCTATAGCGAGTGCCGGTTATACTGATGTTTTGGACCGACAGTTAGCCCATCGATCTGTTTAGGCCTAATAGGTCCGGTAGAGCATATACATCATTGCTATATATGGCATTAAGAGCTGAAATGTATTATAAGGGAGCAGGATGTCAATCCACAAAATATGAATTGTGTTATCATTATGGTTTATTATTTTGTTATCATTATAGCACGACGGAGCGGCGAAGGCGCGAACTCTAGGGGGGTCCGGGGGCATGCCCCCCCCCGGAAATTTTGTGAGAATTTAGGTGTCTCTAAAACAGCATTTCCTGCAATCTAAAAGCAATCAAGATGGAAATAGGCTATTCCAAAATTGTGTCAATTTACCTTTTTTGTTTCTTAAAAAAAAGGGGTTGGGGGAGTTTCTGTTATCATTATACAAAAAGTTCATTTGCGTTATCACTAAAAAAAACAGCGTCGTTTGACACCCTGTAAGGGAGAACAAAACAAAAACGCTAAAATACATGTATAGGCCTAGGCTACTGTAAAACAATAAGTTTTTCAGCCAGCGGGGGGGTGGGGGTGGCAGCCCCCACCCATATACTAGGTTAGGTTAGGTTAGGTTAAGTTAGGCTAATGGCCTAGGCCTAGCACATAAAAAAAAAAAAAAAAAAAAAAAGTAACCCAACCTGTGGGGGCAGCAGCCCCCACCCATATACTAGGTTAGGTTAGGTAAGGTTGTTAGGTTAGGCTAATAGCCTAGAACATTAAAACAAAAAAAAAAAAAAATCGAACCCAACAAGCGGGGGGGTGGGGGCGGCAGCCCCCACCCATAATACTAGGATAGGTTAGGTTAGGCTAATGTCTTCCCAAAGTTGACTATTTTTATAACATGAGATATTAGGCTACGCACTCCACCCCGTGAAATCCGAGCCAGCTTTCGTCAAAAGTTGGCTCGGGTATTCACAAAATTGGGTTGTATGGGTTTGCAATTTGGGAAAACCCGAGCCAAGTTTTAATACAAAACGCTATATTGGGAGGTTTGACGTACCTCCCAACCTACCAAATAGGAAAACCTACTATTTGGTAGTAGTCTTGGAAAATCCAACGTCAAGGCTATTAACCTAATTGCAATGACGACTTGTCTATTTTGACTGCTATGTCGTCATTCCAACCGCGGTTAAAAAGAAAACGTCTAGAGTCTACTCCTTATCTTGCTCTAGGAGACGTTGTACATTAACCAAAACTACCACCGAAGGTGAAAAAAGCATAGATAGAGAAGAAAAAGGGGTTTACCTTAGTTACCGCTTAAGGCCCATCCCGTGTTCCGTCATGTGCAGATCCCTGTCGAACGTGCGCATGAGCGACCCTCTCTTGTCATCACATCTCACGTCAGCAGAAGATGGGCAGGGGTCCGGCGTGAGGGAGGGTATTATGTACGTTGGATTTTCCAAGACTACTACCAAATAGTAGGTTTTCCTATTTGGTAGGTTGGGAGGTACGTCAAACCTCCCAATTTGTTAGTAGTCTTGGCAAATCCAACGTCAAGGCTGCATAACAAATAGGAGGAGGACATCCAAGCCCAACCTACCAAAAAAACCAATGCATAAAACAAAATTACGAATGACAAAGACACAAGTTAAACAAGAGAGTTTAATAAAAGAGTGAAAAAACTGAGGAGTAGCTAAAAAGAACAGTTTTAACACATGCCCGTCATTCATAGTAATGCAAAAACATAGACTTGTCTGAAACCAAAAAGGTACTGTACCCAAAAACCCTTTTCTTCAAAAACCAACAAAAACACTGAACACAAGAACAAAAACACAATTTTCAATGTGGCAAAAACACTTATGTACTGGAACAATACATAATCCCAAACTTGCAATCCAGTGTTGCAAACCCGTACACCCCCCCCCCCCCTTTGTCAAAACAAAACAAAGGAAAAAGAACGAGGGACAAGGGGGGAAGACCAGGGATCTTCGCCAGAGCACCAGGAAACACGACCCCCGAGAGCAATCACCGGCCGAGGGGGTCGAACACTGGACACGGAGAGGTAGGAGGAGATGAAGGAATTGATAGAAGACCACAAAACCGCTGAGGCAATGGCAGGGAAGGATCGACGTGGCAGGAACCGGAAGGAGGCAGCAAAGGATCTGACATCGTGCGCAGAACCCCTACAAACAGGGTGACGGGCACGAACGGTCCGACAAACGTGGCGGCCCATCTGCACCTGCGAGAGCCTCCCACCTGTCCGAGGAGACACCCACACAGCAGTACCCGAAGGCGGCGCCACAGACGCAACAGAGGAGTGCAAGGCTGACACCGGGCACAACACATGGCGAGGATGCCCACGCTGTAAAGCCTGGACCTCGAAAGGCTGGAAAGCGTGGTAACAAAAGGAGGGGAGGAGGCGAACGAGACGCCATGCAAGGACGGGGAGAATCGCACGCAGTCCCGGGGACGTGACAATGCCGCTAGTGCAGACACCCGATCCCCAGTGGCCAGAGCGACAAGGAAGAGTGGACGCCCGAGCAACGGAACCGGCGTAGCGGCCCTTGTATACGTGGGGGAAGCCAGAAGGACCAGAGCCCGCCCCAGATCCCACTGCGGAGGGACCTGGCGCGGAGGCGGTCGATCCCGGAAGGCAGCCGTCAGGAAGGAATCCAGCTCCCGTGGCGGAACGACCAGCCCAGCGACGGACCCAAAGAACCCCCCGGACGGCAGACAAGTGGGTAGCTATAGCGTCGACTGGAAAGCGACGTGTACGGAAGAGGTGAAACAAGGAGCGTAGGACGAGGGAAGGAGAGCCAACTGGCAGGCGAGTGGCCTGTAGCCACCTAGTAAAAGACCTCCAGCGGGACCCGTAAGTCCCCCAAGGAGAAGACGGCCTGGAACGCTGCAGGAAGTCAGTCAGGGCCCGGCCGGGAACCGGGAGCCACCGTGCCTCATGAACAAGCACGATGCGAAGGCCAAAGAGGTCCGCAGGGCCCCAACCTAGCCCAAGTGGAAGCCGGAGACAGGTAGAGGGACCGGACTCGGGCACCACCGCGGCAACCGGGCGGACCAAGTCCGTGCCGGCCACAGAGGCGCGAGGAGCCAGACGCAGCCGAGGTACAGCCGCAGCTCCGCGAGGACTGGGCACATCAACAGCGCGTCTGGGGGCGGAAAGATGAATATCGACCGCCACCCGTACCAGGCGACCATGAAAGCGTCCGGACCCCCCCCCGGAGCGCGAGGCCGGAGGGAGAGGTCCAGAGGCAACTGGCGCGGCACCCCCGATGCGAACAAGGCGACCTCCGGAACACCTCAGGAAGCCGCGAGGTCGGGGAACACAGTCCGTTTCATCGCCCATTCTACAAGAACGCCCTGCCCTCTCGACAGGGAGGGCCGCCCAAAGGGTGGCAGGCCCGGGCAGGGAGGAGGCATGCAAGGAGAAGGGGTGTCGGTCCGCGAGGAAGAACAACTCCACCGAGACCCCCAATAGAGTCAACGACCTGGGGGCCCCCCGCATAAGGAAACAGGGGACAGCTTGTCTTGTCCAACCCGAAGGCCACCGACTTACCCCGAAGGGCCAGCGCGTGGTCCCGCAGGAAGAACAAAGGAACCAACAATCCGAGGGCATAGACGGGTAAGAGGAGGGAGACCCACCCATCTGCCGGGAAGTGGACGTCCCAGGTTCGATTGGGAACCTCACCCAACCTCGCTCGACGTATCTGCGGTTACCGAGACCGTCGGCGGGGGGGGGAGATCCAGGGCACAGCCGCAGAGAGCGAGCCCCGAGCAAACCCAGCGACCGAAGCGTCGGCGCGAACGGTACGCGGGAGCGGCAGGAGCCGATCCATAGGGGCAACGGAAACACCGCGGTGCCCAGGAGGAGGAGGCGGCGTAGCCAGAGGCTCCCTAAGGGAAGGGGCAGAGCGGCCCAATGCAGCGAACCCACGAACGAGTCCCAGAGCCACCCCGGGAGGGAGACCGAGTGCAATACGGCGAAGACCGTCCACCGAAGGTGCACCGCGGCCGGCAGACCCCGGGGCACCGTAGCGCCGGACAAAAACCCATGCGAGACCGACCCATGGCACGACACGCGACGGGGTCAAGCGCGACTTGGGAACATCGAAGGGGAACCCTAACCGTGCGATGTTGCGAACGACGGTGAGGGCGTCGCCAATGCACAGTCCTAGGGCGTCGGAAAACTACCAACCAATCGGCCAAGGAAAACAAGATCTGGAGCCCGCTCCTGAGGAGAGGACCCAGAGCCTGCCCCACCAGTGCGGAGAAGATCTGCGGCGCGATGCGGAGACCGAAGGGAAGGCCGTCGAACAGGAACACACGATCGGAAGTCCGAACGGCCAAGAAGCGCTGGAAGCGAGGATGGAGAGGAACGAGCCAAGACGCATCCTGGAGGGCCAGCGACACTACCCACGACAGAGGGCACAGGGCCAGGCGTACCAGGGGTACCGGCAGCATCCGAAACCGGGTGTGCACGATGTGCCTGTTGAGGGCCGACAGATCCACCACCGGTCGCATCGAGTCGCAGTTCGTCGACGGTACCAGAAAGACACGGGAGAGGAAAACCGGGTGACCGGCGGTCAACTCCCTCGACGCCACCCAGCTCGGGCATGGAAGGGAACACGTGGGCCACCTCTGAAGAGATGGGCCGGCGTCGGTGACAAGAGCGGAGTGGGGGTCTGGACGTCCACCTCCAGGTGAGACCCCTCCGCGCAACCCGCCGCCCCCAACCTCCCTCGCGGCTACCGAGGGGCGCAAGGGCGAAAACAACCCGAGGGAGCACCCGAGAGGAGGGGAGCGACCCGGTACGCCAGGCGGAGAAGGAGAACAAGGAGGCCGACCCAGAGAACTACACATTGTGTTGACGTGGAGGTACCCCCGGTACGGGCCGTGCGGGCATGAGCGCCACGTTGACCTCCTCTACCCCTGCCCCCCCCCCAACCTCGTCGAAAAGGGCGGGCCACCCCAACCCCAGGCCGGCGCGGGGCTGACCCCTTCGAAGGGCGGCCGGAAGCGGAAGGCCGGCCAGCCCCGACACAGAGGGGATGAAAGGGGCAAGAACAGAAGTGCGAGGCGGAACCGACGCACAGGCCAGCAACGTCCCAGTCCTGCGCCCGTGCAAGGCGGCAGCACTTGCAGCAGCACCCCGAAGAGGACCGGCAGAAGGACGGGACTGAGAAGACCCCGCGCGCGGCACAGCGCGTCGGTGCGTGACGTAAGCAGGGGCCGTAACGACACAGTGCGGCGTCGCGTGTCGGAAGCAGGGGCCGCCGACAGAGAAGCGTAGCATTCCCAAGCATCCTGCTTAAAAAAACCCGACGTATATAGCGCAGAGTACAACAAACCCTGACGAATAACCAAGGGGGCCGGCCGGCAGAATGAAGACCGTACCGTCGTGCGGTGCCGAGTTGCCGCGCACAAAACCGCCTTCAGCTCGGGCACCAAAGACACCGCGAGCCGAAGGTGGACCCGCTGAACGCGGTCCAAACCCTCGCGAAGATCGCCTGGCGCAGACGCCTCGAAAAGCCGCAGGTGGTGAACAGACGTCTGGAGGGAACCTAAAGACAAGACAATAAGTCCGTCACCCTCCGTCGCAAGGGAAAAACCTTGGCGACAGAGGGCCGATCCGGGTGAGAGAAGAACGGGGTAGCAATAGAACAAAGTTCAAGAACGGGCGCGCTCATCCAGGACCAGAACGCGCCGTCCAACCCGCCGACAGACACAAGAGGAGGCAAAAGCAGGGACGACTCCGGGGGAGGGACGGAAGGAGAGCCGTCGACGGATCGGTGTGTGAAGTCGAAGGCCTCAGCAAACCAGGCCTCCAATGGGAGAGGGTGACCGAGCATGATGGCTAAGCCAGGCGTACCGGCGTCGCACAAACCTGTCCCATAGGAGGACAGACCCGTCAACACAGCCAGGGACTGAACAGCCGGAAGGATGTCAGGGCGGCTGAAGTCTGACCAGAGCGTAGGCCTGCAGAAGGGAGGGGGACCGTAGCAGGGGTAGGTAGGGTGAGGTGCTGAGGGTGAGGCACCGCCAAGAAGAGGGAGTCTTCCATCGACTCCAAGCGCCCGTCGAAGCGTAACACAACCCAGCCCTGCATAGCCGACAATTGATCCGAGAGAGGCTACCCCCCCCCCCCCCCCCCCAGATTGGTCGGCCCGCAGGGGCGAGCGTGAGCGGGAGTGAGACCCACGACACGAACCAGCAGCGTCGCGGCCCAAGGAAGGCGAGCGACGACGGTTGTGTCGCCGTTGAGGGACTCGTCCCCGATCACGAACAGCCGAGGGGGAAACAGCACCATTCCCCTCTTCCAGCGACACATCAGCTCCTGAGAAAGGGGACCCCGAAACCTCGCGAAACCCCACCGAGGCAAGAGGAGGGGTACCCCCCTGGCGAGACGGTAAGTGAAGGTCAGGAAGAGAAGAATGAGGAGGAGCAGGACGACGGGAGTGGGAAGGCTGGCCGGGTGAAAGGAGGCCAGGAGCCGCGGGGGGAAACAGAGCAAGGATCCCCGGGGCTGAGATAACAGGGCGGCCCGACACCGAGGCGGAGGAGGGAGGGACCACCACCGTGGGACGAGACCGTGAAGGAAGAATAGGCACTGAAGCAGGTGAAGTAGGAGAAGCAACGACATCCAGGCGGACCCTCCTGGACAGTGTAGGAGGAGGGAGCAGAGGGCCAGCTACAGCATGAACAACCGCGCGCGGAGAGGACAACGTAAGAGGAAGTCGTCTGGGCTGGGGAAGCGGGCGGAAGGGAGTAGAGCCCCTATCCGTAGAGGCCAGGGGAGGAGCCGCTAACCCCGGCCTCAGGGCGAGAACCATGACGAGGGCGATGGGCGTCGTCAAGGCGATCAGGAGGACGACGAGGCGAGCGAGAGCGTGGACGGAGCCGGGGAACCCCCCGACGATGGGACGACCGGCTGCGGGACCCAGGGGAGGGGGCCCGAGCAGGGAGAGGGCCAGGTAAATGGCCGTCAGTCGGGTCAGGGATACCCAGGGCGACGCGGATCCGGTCGGCAACAAAGGCCGGGGAACGGTGGCCCACAGTCCTAATGTGGCGGGAGACCATCGTCCACACCGACGGAAGGGAAGCAGGAGGCCACAGCCGCCGCCGAGGAACCAGGGCCATGGAGCAGCACAACCACCAGGGCCAGACACGTGCCACACAGAGCAGGGAGGTAGGCCGTAGAGGACACACAGAGCGAGTGGCGCAAGCAGGACTTGTGGCTCTCCAAGCACGGGGAGCGACAACCAAGGCGAAAGCAAGGCAGCCTACCTGCACTAGAAGAACACACACCATAATCAGCACGTCGAAGGAGTAAGTGGAGAGAATGTCCAAGAAGAACCAGGGTAGGAGCATGGGGAAACAGGAACACACATGCAAACAGGTAACCGTACTCACCCTAAACTGGGAGCACAGAGGTAGGTGAGGAGGGCGGCCGAGGCGGAAGAGCACTAGCAGAACCTGCAAAGATGGAGAAAGTGTTAACCACCACTCAACAGCTTACATGCAGGGCCTATAACACCAGTAAAGTGCATACACCAATATAGTATCAGGCAACAAGATGACATAACAAAAGTCAATAGTGAAAGCCAACTATTACCGCAAATTTGCGGGCCAATGGAGGCATAACCGTACCGACACCACCCTCCTGCAATTTCGCGGGACCCCCCAACGATCTCCGCAAATTTGCGGGGAACCGAAATGTCCCAGAGGACCGAATCGAGCACCCCCAAATTTGCGGGACCGGCCGAGATGGTCCGGCGCCGAAAAAGCGAGAGGAGCGTCTAGGGAATACCAAAAGAGGCCCAGAAAAAAGCGTCATCTCCTTATGAACTCCAAGCGACGATGGCCATCAAGCTGAGCAGTGTCTTCCTTGATAATATCCTGTCACGCCCGGTCAAGGGAGAGGCAAGGAAGACACACCAGGGGAGAGGAGGCAAATCCCCTAGGAACCACCCAACCCACAGAGATAGAGCAAAGCCCATGAGGAGAAGTGGCAGGAAGGGTGGTTTGGCACAAACAGGGGCCCCCGTAGGGTACCCCAGGATTGGGCAAAAGGGTATGAAAGGATGGAGGTGAAAACAGTAAGGGTTCACATAAAACAGTAAATGAAACTGGCGAGAAAAAGGGTGGCCTAGTTGTGAGGAGAGAATGTGTCAGGGGCGAAAAACCCTGTGGTGTGTGGGAGGGGCCCCCGTGGGGTACCCCAGGATATCACGAACCACCAAGCGCCCAGGCCCTTGAGGACACAGTGAAGGCTCGAAAGGGGGGACTCGGGAATAACGCTAATAATGCGGCCGACACAAACCCTACAAACAAGCACCGCCACCACGAAATCTCAGATCGTGAACCAACTGTACGTACCTAGGCTATGAAAATATGAAAACTCATAGGGGCATAGCAAATCCTGAATGAGAAACAAGCTAGGCTAAAATAAGCTAAAAGCTAAACTATGCCCAGAACTAACAGGAAAAAAGAATATGAAAAGAGAAAGGAATGAAAAACACACACGAGGAACGCCATGGCGCCCCCGTACCTTCGGTAGCTATTTCCACCACGCGTCTCCATTAAACACACTAGGAGCCCATTTACGTGTGCCCTAGATCACGGTAACATCTGTCTAACAAAAAAGAAGGCCAGACTAAGCCGAACGAAACCTAAACAGGGTGAATTAAAGGAGCACAACAAAAGCGACTTCATTCAATGGAGCGCGTGAAAAAATGATGACAAGAGAGGGTCGCTCATGCGCACGTTCGACAGGGATCTGCACATGACGGAACACGGGATGGGCCTTAAGCGGTAACTAAGGTAAACCCCTTTTTCTTCTCTTCTATGCTTTTTTCACCTTCGGTGGTAGTTTTGGTTAATGTACAACGTCTCCTAGAGCAAGATAAGGAGTAGACTCTAGACGTTTTCTTTTTAACCGCGGTTGGAATGACGACATAGCAGTCAAAATAGACAAGTCGTCATTGCAATTAGGTTAATAGCCTTGACGTTGGATTTGCCAAGACTACTAACAAATTATTGTATTTTTACGCTTTTAACCCCATTTTCCCTGAACTTCATAGCCCTCCCCACTTGTGGGGGGCGTGTTTTTAGATTGTGGGATAATGGGTAAATACTCATTTCCACTCCTCTTCAGTATAAAACAACACTATATCTGAAGGAAAAAATTACAAAAAACAAAATAAAACTTACTGAAATCGCTGTCGGTCCAAAAAGTCAGGTTTACCGCGGGTGCCTCCCCCATAGTTGAAAGAGTGACAGGGCCAAAATCAAGGGACGTTCGAGCCAAAATGCCTGGACACACGGAGTTTGAAGCAATTTAAGTCATAGGAAATGGGAAAGACTGATTCTGGGAGAGAGTTCCAGAGCTCAGATGTTGAGTAGAAGAAAGTTTGAGAGTAACGTTTCACTCTTGGGTTGGAGAGTTGCACAGAGTAGAGGTGGGATTGAGTTGCAAGACGGGTACCACGTGCCCTACGTAAAGGAGGTGGTATGCACTGGGATAGCTCTGAGGAACACTGATTATTATAGTAGCGATAGAATAGCGAGAGAGATGCAACATTGCGGCGGAGAGAGAGAGATTGCAGAGAGTTGGTGAGTGGACGGGAGTTAATGATACGAAAGGCCTTCCTTTCAACCTTGTCTAGAAGAGTGGTGTGAGAGGAACCTCCCCACACATGTGAACAATACTCAATAGGCTACAAGGGCGCACTATGCCCCTGTACAGAGCAAGAAGCTGTGCAGGGGAAAAAAAAAACCTAAGGCGGTTGAGCACACCTAGCTTCTGAGAGGCTGCCTTAGCAAGACTGGTAATATGGTCCTTCCAAATGAGAGCAGAAGAAAAAGAGACACCAAGAATATTGAGAGAAGATGAAGGGTTGATTTTTGTATTGTTGAAGAAAAAAGGATAGTCCGCTGGGAGATCCTGACGGGTAGATAGATGGAGAAATTGGGTTTTGGAAGCATTAAAGTTAACAAGGTTTTCTTTCAAGAAAGTTTCAAGGTTTCTTTTTTTAAGATGGAAAATATGGAGACCAAAATTGTGTCAATTTATTTTTTATTTATTTTTATTTTTTTAATTAGGCCATAGGCTAGGCTACTGTAGCCTCTCTCTATATATATATATATATATATATATATATATATATATATATATATATATATATATATATATATATATAGCGCAACGGAGCGGCGAGCGCCAAAGGCGCGAGCTTTAACCCTTCCAGCCCGGGTGTCCTGTTCAGGGTGTCAAACAACGCTGGTTTTTTTAGTGATAACGCAAATGAACTGTTTGTATAATGATAACAGAAACTCCCCCAACCCTTTTTTTTTTCTTTAAGAAACAAAAAAGGTAAATTGACATAATTTTGGTTTCCATATTTTCCATCTTGATTGCTTTTAGATTGCAGGAAATACTGTTTTAGACACCTAAATTCTCAAAAAAATCACAGGGCCCCCGGGGGCATCACAGGGCCCCTGGGGGCATGCCCCCGGACCCCCCTAGAGCGAGCGCCTTCGCCACTCCGTCGCGCTATAATGATAACAAAATAATAAACCATAATGATAACACAATTCATATTTTGTGGATTGACACCCTGGTCCTGTTACTAGGTCACCACAAAAGAAGGGCAGGAGCCCGGGTGTCCTGTTACTAGGCAGTAAGCTTTCAAGCCTATTCAGCTTGGTCTGAACGCCGTGTGTCCGACGCATGTAAACAAAGCCGATCGTTGCGTCACCGCACCTCCAAAAACAATAAGGAGACGTCGGATCAATGTTATTGTTGTGACGTAAGACGAAATTAGTGTCTGAAAAGCTCCGATATTGTCAACATCGCGGAAAAATTCGCTCCACTGAAATCGTCATCACAACTGAGCCAGTTGACTTACAGAGTTCTACTCAACGCCAGTCTACAGATTGAAAACCGCACTACGTTTATAGATGCGTGGGAAATTTCTAGCAGTTAAAATAAACAAAAATACGGTAGCCTAGGCCTAGACGTTTTTCGGCCAGATCGCCCGGGTACGCCGCACTGTCATTGTGAGAGCTAGCCCGGGCCCGGAGGGTTTAAAGAGGTCAGGGGCATGCCCCCCCAGGATTTTTTTTGAGAATTGAGGTGTCTAAAACAGCATTTCCTGCAATCTAAAAGCAATCAAGATGGAAAATATAGAGACCAAAATTGTGACAATTTAGGCCTAGCCTACTTTTTTTTTTTTAATTAGGCTTGGCCTAGGCAGTACTATATAGGCTAAGCCTATTCCAAAACTTAAGAGTAGGCTTAGGCTAGGACCTAGGTTAGCTTAAGCTGACCGTTTTGGTGGGGTCAGTACTCAAGGTATTAGTGAGATGGGTCTATAATAGCCTTGTAGGCTCTGGGCCGATCGGCTTTTTGCAGACTCCCATTTTCTTATGTTCTTAGGCCTAGGCTATGTAACCTAGTCTTTAAAAGAAAAAATACAGGTAACAGGAATGTTAGGTTAAATAGGCCTAGGCTTGGCATAGGCTATAGCCTAGGTTAGGCTAGCCTAGACTAAAATCCAAAGGTACCGGTAGGTTACGATAAAAATATATTCGGCTATACCTATAGCCTAGGCTAGCCTAGGCCTATTCCCACAAGAAGGCTAGGCATCGTCATATCTGTAATCTAACCCTCCAAGGCTAGGCCTAAATAACACTTACCTGGCTAGCCACTAGCCTAGGCTTAATTTCTTCCACTGTCCACCTACACAATCAGGGTGCCAAAACAGAAAATATCAAGTTCTGGATAATTTTTCTAAGCTTACAAGGATCAACTCGGTGTGGGGGGCACAGCCACAGCCCCCCGCTACATAACAGGGGGTCCGGGGGGCTTTGCCCCCCAGGCCGCCGGAGAAATTTTGAGATGTGAAGGTAAATATACGCACAATACATGCTCAAAATTTATTTAAAGGAATAAATAATATTGTACGGTACGGTAAGTAAAAGAGATGTTATGTATGTTTACTGGTGTTTAATCAGGATACTAGGGGAGCTGGCTGCCTGTACTTCAGTCTCAAAGGGATTCACTTCAGGTCCACTAATAGGCCTATAGGCATTGAAAACAGGTTTTTAAATTATTCTTAGCAGTCCCTGTTTTAGTTTTGTAACTTTTGTCCAATAAAGATTTCATGTATATTTGTTGTTGCATTCCAAGAACTATTACATACCGGTACTTAATTTATATCCTTTCATATGATACATGAGTTATTAGGCCTATAGAGTACTGGTTAAAATACATACCGGTACCAAGTTTCAAGAATAAACTTTGATTAGAACATTTGTTTGTCTATTATTTTCCCTGGGCCGAGTAAAAAATACCTGGCTAGGCTATTCCCATCTCGGGTTAAGTCCTAACCTAACCTAACCTAACCCTAATATAATATAATATAATATACCAGTATAATAAGTTATGTCATAACATAACATTACCTGGGAAAGAGAGGGCAGGGACCCTGGGTGACCCATAGCGCATTTTAAGACTGTTATTTCTCAGTAAATACTGGTTTCCGACATTTAATTAAACATCCTACAAGTTCTAACCAGTCCCCTGAACAGTTTTTAATAGGTTACTTGAGGATATTTTAACGGGACCATAGGTAAACATTTATCCTGTATATATATATATAAATATATAGGCTATATATATATATAGCGCAATGGAGCGGCGAGCGCCGAAGGCGCGTGCTTTAACCCGTGGAGCCCCGGCTAGTTTTGTAATGTTTGTTCACCAGAACCCGGCCGGTTTTCAAAAAATTGTTTTATTCCAGAAACAATAGCGAATAGGTTAGGAATGAAGGAAAAACCACAAAAAAACGCTCAAAAAACTTAAAAAATGGTCCTACAGAGCCCCAAAAAACGTATTTTACAAGATTAAAAAATTGAAGGCAATTACCCCAAAAAAACAGGTTATTGCGCGCTCACGCGCACGCACGTGGACTTTGAGAGTTTTCAACCATCGGCACGGTTGCGTGGGATACGTACACAGTTCCCATACAAATCTGAGCCCTCTTGAGTGGCTACACCTGAGGTTACGGTCGGCGCAATTAGGGTGACGCGTCAGGCGCGTCTCTGGGGCTGTGCGTTACATACATCGCTGGGGCTGTACGGGTTAAAGAGGTCAGGGGGCATGACCCCCCGGATTTTTTTTGAGAATTGAGGTATCTAAAACAGCATTTCCTGCAATCTATATATCTTGTATATCTCAAGAGTAGCCTAGGCTAGGTTAGCCTAGCTGCCTAGCCTAGCCTTACAAAAAAAAAAAAAAAATACAGGAATGTTGGTCTAGGCTAAGTTTAATATACACTTCCCAGTTCATTTTAATAGTTCTATTGCTTCTATATATCATATAATACACCATAGAGTACGTTTTTTATAACTAGAAAAAAAGGTCATCTTCTAAATAATTACGTTAATGGAGGACCTTCGCCGTTCCCGGGTTAAGAGGTGGGGCTCTGAGTCTTAGTCTAGCAGAACCAGATTCCAAGAAATAATGAGAAATTCTCAGTAACGCACAGTAACACTAAAACACAGATCTGAAACAATGGGGGTCTTCTGGAATCTGGTCACCGTGCCCGCACTGATGTAACACTATTTTCAGCATACACACGAATATCACTAGTCAGGCAATAGTCTCCAATATCTAGGTGATTTCGGCCTTATATATGTAAACACTACTAAAGTCTATGACAGTTTAAAGCACACACAAATACTATTACAATTACTGTCTACACGAACTGTTCAGCAATATGGCGGGACTGGAGTCAGAGAATATTGTTGGAACTGGACTAGAATGAAATGATACTTATAACTTATCATTTCATGCAAACATCGCACTTGAGTCTCTGATAGCCTTCAGTTTTAAGGCTATAAATCCTTAGTTTATAGATCACATTAACGTTTGTATGCATGAATGATGTCTATAGACCTTACAGCTTCCGTGTTTGATATTATTATTGATACAAAACCCTTATTAAACCCCCGGCTACGCATTACATAAATATTCCCCGAAATCCGGGGGTTTTGGCCGAAAAACGTCTACGCCTAGGCTACCGTATCTTTGTTATTCTGACTGCTTCCGCATTCCCGTGCATCCCCAAGCGTAGATGTGTTTCGTACCTGTAGAATGGCGTTAATTAGAGCTCTCTAAGTCAACTCGTTCAGTTGTGATGATGATTTCATTGGAGATAACTTTATGGCAAAAACAGCCACTTTACACTACTTTTCGATACTTAACCCGGGAACTGCCGGAAGACTCTTAAGAGTTCCCCCAGCGGACTGCGGGAAGACTCTTAAGAGTCAGAGAAAAAATAAATCAATTTTAAACATCGGAAAAAAAAAAAAAATTTGTTTTGCCCTTGGGCCATGCAAAATATCAGTCCTCTACCTCCCCTCCTTCCCCACTTTCCTCCCCTCCTTCAGTTATCACCTATTTTCCCTGTTATTCCCTTATTCTGAGGTATATTTTTGTGCTAACATTAGCGAGTTGCAAGCAGGGCATTGTCATCACTGTTAGCAAGCGAGTGCAAGAGAGAGAGAGAGAGAGAGTATCGATCGACAGTGTCTCAGTGGCCTTGGGGGAAATTGGTGGGAAAGCAGGTTGCCTCACCATTATCATTATGCAACTCCCGCCCTGTATCGCCGATTTTGACCATCCAAACGCTGTTTTCACTCGTTTTATTGTTGTAACAGGTTAATACCTTTATAATCAACCTATAATAGGCGCATATGGATAAGTATTAATGCTATTTATGGTAAAATGAATATTTTAGTGATGGAAACAGCTCAAATACATGCGCACAGGCAGACGTTTCTAATTACCCCCATGCGCAGTTCAGAGGTTAACAATAACATACAGGCACACACGAACAAGCGACGAACTCCTTCTTGTGGCCGGAGATGCGGGGCGTCGGTCCAGCCGGCTGTTGTTTACATGCGTCGGACCGACGCCTCGCACACCAAGCTTACAGGCTTTGAGCTCATGGGTCTTTAACCCTCCAGCCCCGGCTATGTATTATATATATATTCCCCGAAACCCGGGGGTTTTGGCCGAAAAACGTCTACGCCTAGGCTACCGTATCTTTGTTATTCTGACTGCTTCCGCATTCCCGCGCATCCCTAAGCGTAGATGTATTTCGTACCTGTAGAATGGCGTTAAGTAGAGCTCTCTAAGTCAACTGGTTCAGTTGTGATGATGATTTCATTGGAGATAACTTTATGGCAAAAACAGCCACTTTACACTACTTTTCGATACTTAACAATAACATACAGGCACACACGAACAAGCGACGCACTCCTTCTTGTGGCCGGAGATGCGGGGCGTCGGTCCAGCCGGCTGTTGTTTACATGCGTCGGACCGACGCCTCGCACACCAAGCTCACAGGCTTTCAAGCACTGGGTGTTCAAGAGCCCTTCCGGGTAGCTCGGGTGTGTTTTTTTATGGGTGTTCAAAAGCCCTTCCGGGTCTGAGGAGTTAAGAGCCCTTCCGGGTAGCTCAGGTGTGTTTTTTATGGGCGTTCAAGAGCCCTTCCGGGTCTGGAGGGTTAAAACTTATATGGTGCTTACGTGATGCGATATTTCTTTGCGTGCTTCTCGATAGTCCACGACATGTTGTTTGTTTACATCAGTCAACATTATATAGATGCCATTTATTTGAGGCGAAATTCATTTAATATGTCAATGTTTACCATTTTAAAATAATTATATATTAATAAAAGCTATTTAGAGAAACTTGTAATGCATTCTTACATTATTATATGACACATACTGTACATTATCTTTACAAGCGTTGATATTTCGGGAAAGAATATTGGCCTTCTTTTTAATCTGCCATTGGCTGCTTATACAAGGCGCCAATTTGAAATAACTATATATAAAAGTGTATTAAGATAGTAGGCCTAATTTAATACAAGACCTATCATTAGGGAAAGCCTATCCAGCCTACTGTTTGACTAGAAAGTTGCCCAAATGAAAATGATTTGGAGATACGAATTATTTGTACCCACAGCAATTTCTATTATTAATCCTGTATAATAGTCAATTACATTGGGTAAGGTTAGCTCTACTAGGGAGTTGATATATTTCCAAAAAATTGCAGGCCTCGCATGCATGCAACTATAAGGTCAGACATTCCCGTTCCCTAAATCGAAATAGTCGAACAAGTTCCAATAGTTAAAGACGGCCTAATGTTCTTTTAATTTTCATTGGGGGTGATTGGGTGGCATAATATAGGCAGGTAGGAGAAGGATACTTTAACTGTAGCGTATTTCTTTCTTATTTCTTACACGATTCTCCCACCTTACTGATGGCTGGGAGCCTGGATATTCGTTGCGATGAAAAAACCTTTCCTCTCCAGCAGCGTTCTTCCTGTAATAAATCTTGGCCCATTTCATAATCACCCAACAGCATGAATTCCTCTCTTCTAGATTTTTCAATCAATTTTCCCCTTCGGAATTATTGTACTGTATCAACTGTGTTCCATAAAGTGTAGACAGTCATGAATGACTACAATGACTACTTAACCTATTCAAGAAGTGACAAGACCAAACATTAAATCTAATTTCGTCTTATATTCTTCGTTGTTTGGATTATTATTTTGTTTGTTAATTATAATTAATATTATATTATTGTTATTTTTATTGGCATCGAAGTTATAAACATCATCTGTTGAGTATCTGTGAGAAGAGATGCCATTTCATTCTATCTCATGTGTCCACAACAATTTTTGGACTTATATACCTCAGTCTTCGAAGGTATATACTTACCATAACATATATTGCAATTAATGTGCGGAAGAGTAAGGTTATGTAGATGTTTGAACAGGCTGAGTTTGGTAACTTGGGAGAGAGGGTTAGATCCTGACCAGGATTCGAACCCACTCACGCAGGTATGTTTGTGAGAGTTGGGCACCTGTAGTCACTCGACCATGAGCGGACAGTAGCATTAGACTTTTGTCATCAGAGAGGTTCCATTAATTAGTACCAGGACGATTAAAATTGTGATCAACTTTACGGCAGCCAAGTGGGCAGGGCCCCCCCCCCCCCCCCCCCGGGGCAGGGGGGAATTGTGTAAAATAGTGGGCATTGTTGAAGTCCCAAGTAAACTCCGCCATGTGTATGAAGGCATAAACCTCCGCAACATCGATAACCCTGGTTCTCCCAATATGAAACTAAGGTTGGTTCCCCTTGTATCCGCTCATAGGTTGAGATAAGTCGTCAATATGAGGGTCGGCCCCAACAAAGCGGTAATCCGCACAAAAACAGTACCTGAGTGAGTAGGTTCTGAAACTAAACAGTAATGTTTTGGCCTTTAAAAAAACAGGGTTGCTCACGTCTGGTAGGGCCGCCACGCCCCCCGGTAGCGCATGGAACAGGCCAAGGATTAGGCAGCCCAGGATGATAGCATGAATCCATGCCTAGTGCTTAACCCCTTTTAGGTGCATTGGTAGTGGGGAAATAAGAATTGGTTCTTTTGGTTTGGCTCCACCACCCTTCTTAAGGATAGAAGTAAGTGTCAGCCATAAATGTTCTCTATACCGTAGTAGTCTGGTCTGTTCGTGAACCGTGATTTGAATGTGGCTATTCGGATGGGCGCCGTTACTATCCCTTCTGGGTAGTGAGCGTATTCTCAGTGCATCCGATCCATCCACAGTACAAAAAGTAGCAACCCAGCAGATTGCCAAACCAGTTCCCGCATTTGTAGTTTAGATTACAGTTGCTCCTCGCAGTGGGGTTTCTCGGTTATCTGCTAGTTGCAGTGAATGTCGCTCTCAGATTGTTTGTGTTGAGGGGCAAAAAGAATCTGGTTAAGGTGATATCAGTCGAAGCGCATGGGCATTAGCTTGTATTTTCCGATCATATCACCCGCTCTTATTGATTCTTCTCTCTTCTCCGGTGCGACTGAGTGTCTGCAGTCGCCTAATCGGCTTGACATCTCTCCTCGTAGAGAGCATGTGTTTTAGTTTTGCAGATGC